>OMMV01203090.1:0-11056 GCA_900302635.1 Chatrabus melanurus
CCTACCCTCACCTATGGTCATGAGCGATGGGTCATGACCAAAGGAACGAGGTCGCGGGTACAAGCGGCTGAAATGGGTTTCCTCCGCAGGGTGGCTGGGGTCGCCGTTAGAGATAGGGTGAGAAGCTCAGTCATCCGGGAGGGGCTCGGAGTAGAGCCGCTGCTTCTTCACGTGGAAAGGAGTCAGTTGAGGTGGTTCGGGCATCTGGTTAGGATGCCACCAGGACGCCTCCCTAGGGAGGTGTTCCTGGCACGTCCAACTGGGAAGAGACCGAGGGGCAGACCCAGGACTAGGTGGAGAGATTATATCTCCTCACTGGCCTGGGAGCGCCTGGGGATCCCCCAGTCAGAGTTGGCCGAGGTTGCCGGGGAAAAGGAAGTCTGGGGCTCTTTGCTAAAGCTGCTACCCCCGCGACCCGATTCCGGATTAAGTGGTTGAAGATGGATGGACACCAACATTAAAACTCAACAGCCATAAAAACAAATTAAAATCAAAACACCAAATGTATCCACAGCATGCGAATCAGCAAAATTTCAATTAAAATAATTTAACCATATGCTAATTTTAAACAGTAGAAACCAGATATGTTTTAAGATTCGCCTTGAAAGATTGAACAGAACTAAATGTTCTAATATTCATCAGAAAATTGTTCCATAAAGTGAGAGAACAACAAGCAAAGGTTCTGCAGATGTACCAGTGTTATACAAACTGTGTAGGATGGTGTTTAGTTTGGAATCCTGAGCTTTACTGCCCTTTCTCGCTCCTGTATTGGGTTATTTCAGAGACAGAAGGCTGAGGGTCAGTGATCTGGGCACTGGGGTAAAAGGTCAAAATCGTAAAAGTTTCAAAGGAAAGAAGCTGAAAAAACACTTGTTGAAAGGTATTGCGTGTGTGTGGAATCAGGATTTATTTGTTATTTATTTGCCAACTGCTTTATGCCTAAAGGTGACATCATAAAGAGGTCGACATTAACAGGTATAGTTTCAGGTTGTAATGTACAGCTTGAAATTGTGCTCTCTTTTTTTCAGATAATGGAACTGGTTCCATGGCTGAGAATTCTAGTTGTAGTATTTCTGGGTGCTTTGTGTGTGACTGGGATAAATTCCACAGTGCTGTAGGTCACATTCTGAGGTGACGGAGACACTTTCACATATTTGCTTTTCGCTGCCCTGCAAAATCCAAAATTAACTCACGTTGAGGAGGGAAGGTGAGAAGAATGTGGAACCCTTACAAACCCAAACTCCACAAACTGATCTGAACATGTGCCAGGACTACGGAACAGCAACTCTTAAGATGTTAAAACCACATTAACACTTATTTAACTGCCTCTGCATTATAACTCTTCAGCGATCAGGGTCAAAGAGGTGGAGGCGTGCACTCTACTGAGTGCCCTTCTAGTTTAAAGCTGCAGTATGTAGGATTTAGTGTCATCTGGTAGTGAGACTGCAGATTGCATTATGCAGTCGCTGGTCACGATTTTGTTTCCCTGCAAGTTTTCACTTCTTTGGCGACGGGGATTCATGCTCCCTTTCACCTTCTCTTGTGATAAGCAGTATGTATGATCCTCCATTTAAAAAAAAACTAGAAGCAGTGCTTAAGGTCCTGCAGGTGGGATGTCCCAGGGTGGAAGAAAAACAAATCAACCTTTTTTCACACAAATGAAACAATCTTTTTTTTATTACTCAGTCAATATACAATAACTTTCATATGAGCCAAACATCAACTCTCCATCATAAGACGTTCCTGAGATAATAAAAAAGAACGTTTCCCTGTCAACCATTGTTTACCTTAGAAACCATGTCAACATGGCATAAAAGCCCTTCCAAAGAACTTTCATATGAGCCAAACATCAACTGTCTAGCATAAATAGATCCTGAGATATTCAAGAAATAATTTTTCTGAGCAACCATGGCTACCATAGCAACCACATTAACAAATCATGAAAGCCCTTCCAAAGAACTTTCATATGAGCCAAACATCAATTTTCTATCATAAGTAGTTCCTGAGATATGACATAAGTACAGAAAGGTCACTTGGCAGGACGTCATAACAGACAGCTAGACAGACGGACGGACAGACAGACACAGGGTCGGGCTCCCGGTGGAGAATCGCTAGGTGGTCTGTCCATTTCATGGGATATCCCACAATGAGGGAGTATCTGCTAATATTATTATCTGCTAATAAACACCCCTACATCCTACATACTGCAGCTTTAACAAACTGTTATTTTCAGACCACAAGTTATTAATTGTCAAACATTAATTTGTTCTATTCCCTCCATGGCACCTGTTCCATAAAACACATGCTGATAATAATTAGACGGCATGTGCACCAAATTACTAATTGCTCATAAATAGAATTAATTTTGACTTGAAAGGTCGAGTAAAAAGCTGCAGGCTGGGTGGCGGGCGCCACTTGAAGCTTCATTATCGGAAGAGGAAGAGAATTGAAGCACGAGTGCAAACACAGTGACTCATTACCCGCTGGCTGCCGTGTACCTTTCACAGCACAACTCGAAAGTGTGTATGTGTGTGTTTGTGTAAGTAATTTGTTGTTGTGCATTTATATTAGTTGTGTGTTTGTTTATAGCCTCGAATCAGGGATGACACTTTGTGTTGTGGCACTTAGTGGCACAGAATACTAATTACTGCAGATGGACACTTGAATATTTGGCATTCATTCATTCACTTTCTGAACTCACTTATTCCAATCAAGGGTCACGAGGGGCTGGAGCCTATCCCAGCAGTCATTGGGCGCGAGGCGTGGTACACCCTGGGCAGGCCGCCAGTCTATCGCAGGGTTGGCAGTATGCAGCCGTGTCAAATTACTCATTTGTGTACACAAGTTATTAAATAGTGGTCACAATATTATCTTATTATTATCTAAGATTTGTATAACCTTTACTTAACCGAGGTAATAGTTACTCTGATACTCTTGCTTTAATGTAAAGTCCCAAAACATGCAATTTAGGCTCATTGGTGACTCAAAATTGCCCGTCGGTGTGAATATGTGTCTGTATGTGTTTGTGTTGTGGATTAGGGTGTAGTGGATTGGGGACCCATCCATCACAGAGAAATGCATGCTGGGACAGGAAATCCAGCACCTTAAAGTCTGCAGTAAGATAAAGGAAAAAAAAATGCATGGATCATATTGAGCATGCAAACTAGTAGTGGGTAATTGTTTTCCCTTTTATGAGTGAACAGTTAATCGATTGTAGTGTAATTTCAGTATATACATTCACTGCTAGGAGTTAAGGGTTATTTCCTCAGATTGCATAGTGTACTTATTAACACATTGTTGCATAATTTAGAATTACTTACAACATATATAGATGATGATATTTTATATAAAATATAATTTATATAAAATTTCGACAGGGCCTTTATTGTACATTGTTTAACTCATTGGCTGCCAATGACGTCTATAGACGTCAATTACGTTTTTCAACGGGGCAGGCTGGGGAACGATCTGGCGGAGCTTGTCACTAAATATCAGATCACAGATTTCAAAGACAACTTGGGCGTTTCAGCCTGTATTAAAATTGTATGAAAATGGCTGGCAGCCAATGAGTTAATAAAGTGAGAAAAAAAGTTGCACTCAAACAATTTAGGCCTAATATTTCAGATTTGCATATTTTGATTGTATATAAAAAACTTTTTTATCCATTTGGTTTACAGAGTTTTAACAAAAACAAACGAATAAACTTAATGTGAGGCATATTGCTCAAATGGGCTCTTGTCAATTTGAAACAAATTGAATTTATTGATGATAAATATACAAACCTGGTTACCTGAGTATTTTCACAGTATTACATAAATCTCATTCTAGCTTGTTTCTTTTATGTTTGAGTAACAAATATGCATTACATTAGGTTTATTAATTTGTTTATATTAAAACTGTGTAAACCAAGTGGATGGAAATTTTATTCATTCATTCATTCATTTTCTACCACTTATCCGGGTCCGGGTCGCGGTGGCAGCAGACCAAGCAGCTCAGCCCACACTTCCCTATCCTCAGCCAAGAACTGTAACTCTTCCTGGGGGATCCCGAGGCGTTCTCAAGCCAGCTGGGAAATATAATCCCTCCAGCGTGTCCTGGGTCTTCCCCAGGGCCTCCTCCCGTTTGGACGTGCTTGGAAGACCTCCCTAGGGAGACGACCAGGGGGCATCCTCACCAGATGCCCGAACCACCTCAATTGGCTCCTTTCGATACGAAGAAGCAGCGGCTCTACTCCGAGTCCCTCCCGGACATTCGAGCTTCTCTCCCTTTCCCTGACTGTAAGCCCAGATACCCGATGGAGGAACCTCATTTCCACCAGTTGTATCTGCAGCCTTGTTCTTTTGGTCATTACCCAAAGCTCATGACCATGGGTGAGGATAGGAGCGTAAATCGACTGGTAAATCGAGAGCCTCGCCTTCTGGCTTAGCTCTTTCTTCACCACAACGGTACGGTACAGCGTCCGTGGAAATTTTATACGAAATTAAAATACATAAACCTTAAATCGTAGGCCTAAATCTTTGACTATATTAGCTGGATTGACGAACTCTCATTTCCACCTTGGCTAGCCTACTGCATTTTATGTTGCATCTTTTTTATGTATATTGCTTGATTTTAGTTTTATTCTGTTTTTTTCTGTACTGAGTTCAATATGTTCTTAATAAAGTTTTAAAAAGGGACTCATAGGACAAGATCTTTGTGCAACATCAGCTAACTTCTACTGCTGTTGAGTTGGTATAAAATGGTATATTAGAAAAATACACCTAACTAGCCACATTTTTCAAATGTCACTCTACCGCTAATGTGCTGATGATTAAAACGTAGGTTGCTAGCATTGTTTTGTTACTATTTTGAAATATACAGTGGATTTTTGTAACTCCCATGATGGTTGCGCCATTCATTCTCATTCATTCCTTCCTAAACTAATTCTTCAGAACTGGATTTCTCACATATGAAGTAATTATCAGAGGTGAGTAGAGCACTCAGAGACTTGATTGCTTAAAATGTTTTAATAATATTAAAACATTTTAAGTTTATTAAATATGACTGGGGTTGTAAAAAAGTGAACACATTCTTGAATGGAGCTTTTTCACACTGTTAGCACTTCATTAAAAGACCAACATGATGTCTGCTGAGGTCTTATATACAATCAAAGGTTGTTTCTAAAGCGCTGAGAACATGAGCCAGTCCTCACTGACCGATCGAAGCCAGAACCACTCATGACTAAGCTCACACTTCAATGTTGGAGATGGAACAGGACATCCGCCCTTTTGCACAGCCGTGCCACTTTGGAATAGTACATAGTCTGCCCCAAACTGACATCCACGTACAACCATGTTTGTACTTCTGTCGATATGAGGGCTCTAATTTATTTAACACTTTTACCATACTAACCCAAACCCTAACCAAAACCTAATTATATGTTTATTACCCCATTTGAAAGGTATAAAACTGAATCCAGTACTCAGATGGACTGACCTGAGGACTGGATGGCTGAACATGTACACACATGTACAAGCCACCCACAGCCAGCAAAAACTACCGACTGTCTGTGGTAATTGTTTCTGCTTAGAGGTCAGACATGGCAGAGTTTTGAGGATTTTGTAGGCAGGTGTCAAAAAAATTGCACTGCAAAGTGTGTGTTGGCACAAACCAACAAAAACAAGTTCGGAGATTATTTTAGTCTGTGGGTAGCTGTGCTGCTGGGCATCTGCATGGATTTGGTAATCCAAGGGTGTCTTGATGTGCCTCCCAAGTCTCTGCTGACTGGTTGAATTTACCAATGTGGTAAGGTGACAGGCTTGAACCACAACAAAATAATGGAGGGAATGAAGGAGCCCGACATTTATATCAAATGTGGAGAAGCACAGCACACAGGAAACCCAGGTACTTGGTGTTCCCTGGAGAGGTAGCATGCTAGGCTATGATAGGCTATGCTAGCCGGCTAACAGGGTGAAAACTGTTTCCACTGTGAGCTTCTTCAACTACATTTTTTGTTCCCAGCATGCAGCAGTGCCCTCTTTGGCATTGTAGAACTTTAAAGGCAAACCAAGTAACCGTCTCCGAACATAGTATGAAGCGATGCTGACATGCAGCAGTGCGGAAGTAACGTGTTCATGCTCGACGTTACCTTTTTTTCAAACTGCACCATAAAACCAAGCACCTTATGTTTCCTTCTGCTTGCAAACAATTATGTTAAATGTCAATGTTCATCATAGGACTGACACAAGAAATGGAAATTAAACATTTTTCTGTGTTTAACATGCAATGTAAGATAATCCTTTACTTACTGAAGGTAGCAACTGATTAAATACAACTATGTTACACAGCTATGTTTTGGCCATCCACTGCCTATAAAACTGTTGTGAGAGGTGTGTCCACGTTTTTGGACAAAGTCAAACACATTGTCAGTGGGTGTTGGACTCCACCGGGGCTGAGCAGGTCAGGTCAGGTCTGGGAGCATGTTGCCACTGCCACCACACTATGAATCTGACTTGGGTCTTGATGGCAACCACCCAATCAGATAACAGCCCATCTCCACCTCAGCCAGGTGAAACGTGGGTGTCCCCATGGCCTTTTCCAGATGCTGGAGTCCTCAACACCGAGGCACGGGCATGCTGCATCATGAACAGAGAAGCTGAGGGATGGAGAGTGTCTGTTATAGTGGACTCTGGATTCCATCGCCACTTTTTGCAGATGATGTAGCTCTGTGGCTTCTTCAGAACATGCCCTCCAGTGGTTGGCATCAGTGGAGCTTTACAGCTGAAGCAGTCAGGATAGAAGAAGAAGAAGGGCCTTTATTGTGATTGTACATATATACATACGAGATTTGTCCTCTGCATTTAACACATCCTAATTACAGTCAGACACAATCCAACCACTAGGAGCAGTGGGCAGCCACAGTCCGGCGCCCAACTCCAGATGTAGAGACTCTGCCTTGGTCAAGGGCAGAGAAAGGAGCAGACCCAAATGTGCATGTTTTTGATAGTGGGAGGAAACCAGAGTGCCCGGAGGAAACCCACACAGACACGGGGAGAACATGCAAACTCCACACAGAAAGGAACTGAGCATGGGTGGGAATCGAACCCCAGACCTTCTTGCTGTGAGGCAAGAGTGCTAACCACTGAGCCACCGTGCTGCCAGTCACTGTGATGCAAATCAGCACCTGCAAAATTGAGGCAGTGGTATTCTGATGGAAACTGGCGGATTCCTCCCTTCAAGTTGGGAACAAGTTATTGCCCCAAGTCAAGGAGGTCAACGTGTTGGGTTCTTGTTCACAAGTGAGGCCAAAATGGAGCGGGACTGGTGCGGCGTCAGCCGTAATGTAGGCGCCTGAGTATATTTGTGTCTGTGTGTGCATGTAGGACTTGTTGTAGAGGTTGGTCTCATATGGACCAGGAGAAAGCGGCCTTCAAGAACAAGTATCAGCTTGAGACAACTCTCCATGTGTGTTTGGGGATGTGTGGAAATTATGGAATAACTTTTTTTTGGAGATTCAACTTCCTATTATTCCAGACTTCTCTCTCCATCTCTCTAGCACCCACCTCAGTAGCTCCGCCTTCCAGCAGATATAAGCTGTGTCCATAAGGTCAGCTTCTGTTATGTTCCCTCTGAGCGTCTGTCTGTCTGCACTGATTGTTTCCTCAATAAGCAGCCTTTCACAAAGGTAAGGTCCTGCTCTCACTATATTCTGCCTTTAACTGTTTTCACAGGTATCACAGGTATGTATTTATCTTGTTCAAAAAAGAAACATTTTTGGTGTCATTTTCCCTGTGCAGCCTTCACAGATTTTACATTTTGGCTTCATTGTAATCGAGCAGAACACTGTTTGCTGTTGCTTTTAGCCCATCCAAAACAAAGAACTATTTAGCTGCAATGAAGAATTCACAAAAATACAATAAAAATGTGAAAAACTGTATGTTTTGATCATAACATGTAGTAATGAGAAACAGCATTTGCTACATTAAAAATGTCTTAAACTTTACACACCCTTGTAGATTTTAATTGAATGCCTATTAGTCAGATTATCGATCATTTCAGCTCTAAAATGATTTTAAAAAAAGAAAAAAGAAAAGAAGGCCAGTTATTGTCTATTTCCAGCCTCCAAATTTAAAATTTTGTTAATTTTCTCTGTTATGTCGTTGCACACTGAACACCTTTATTTTTGGGACTGTTGATTAGATGAAACAAAGCATTTGTAGTCAATTTAAGCTTGAAGCAATTATGATAGAATTTTTTCATTATTTTATTCCATTAGTTGAATTTTCACAGATGTACAGATCCAGTCAAACATTTGGACACAGGGTTTAAGCGTCATTTTAATCTAAATTAAAGTGCAGATTGAAATGTGTTTCTTAGCGACTGCTTTTAATGACTATACCAAATGACTAAATAATTGTATATTAATATATTATCATATATTATGTTCTATAATCTATTTGCAGAACTTCCATTTTATAAACTTTTTGGAAATAGTATTCTATGATGTGGTTACTTCAAAGGTCTTAAATATAAGGGTTTTATTTTAACATTTTTAGTTTCTCATTTTAAAGACTTTACTGTTACTTTTAAAGGAGATAATGGTCGAAATAGAGAAATCTGGTGTGCCCCTTTGATTGGTACTGTGCCTCTTCATACAACTGTATGCAAAATTCTGGGCACCAATAGGCAAATCATTACATACAGTATTTATTACATTAAATCGGTTTCCTTTTTTAAATAAAACATATGCTTTTGCATCTCATAATGAAAACTAATGTCTAAAACATGATCTGAATTAAATAAAAATTACTCTGCCACAGTCTGTAAGCAATATTCAGTTAAGTTGAAGATGTTTTTGTATTCATCTCCTGACTTGTCTAAAACCAGCTGGCTGTAAAAGTAATGATTTAGTTGTGTTAATATTAAAGAACAAGTCTGCTTTTTATATTTTCATTTAATTTAAATCACATTGTAGAGATTCGTACTTATGTTGAGATTCAAGAGCCTTTTTTGCTTTTAATTTTGTATAAAAAGGCTGGGTAACTTTTTCAATCTTTATATGTCAGAAAATAAAATATAAACTTTGCCTAGAGTTGTGCAAACATTTGCATAAATCTGTATTATTTGATGTTGATAAAGAACAGATTATTTTGTAATAATTCTGAATACATGTAATCTCGTAGAGCTGAGAATTGTGAATGTGCTTTTAGCTGCACAGCATCATTTCAGCAGCACTGTTTCTCTGGTTGTACGTGTGTAACCGTCCGTCTGTCTGTGAGAGAATGAAGGCAAATATGCATTCAAATGTTTGCTGTGTGCATGTTTGTATGTGTGCAAAACTGGAGCCAAACTGTCAGATGGATGTGATGGAGGTCAGAGCAGCACTTTGGTGAGAACAGACTGCAGAGCAAACAGCATCTTTAGCTCTGAGCTGCTCTGTCTCTCTCACCCCGATCTCTCGTCGCCACAGTGAAACTGAATTCATTCGTCTGTTATAAAATATTTGCATTCAGAACTGTGACAAAAAGACACATTCAAAGGCTCAACAGCTGTCCCCGTTAGGCACTGTGGATCTTCAAGGCTTTACAAAGTTCATTTATTTAGTTGTTGAACTATGTTAATGGCAGTGTAGTAGTAAAAAGTTTGTGCTTTTATACAAGCGAAGCTGGGGCCCAAAAAACTCACTCTTTAGTAACACCTACATACCTGCTCGCTCATGTCAAATCCATAGATAATGCAACTGAAATTTTGTGATCAACCGGAAGCAAAATTTGTTTCTAGAGCTTCGCTTGTACTAACGATTTACAACTCTGAATGCCTTATGACACTCAGCCATCCTCGGGCGTCATCGTGCAGCGTAACAAAAACGGCTGAGCAGTTCGGAGTGACCTCGCACGGCTGTTTCGGGCCTCATTCACCAGGTGGCGCCAGGTTAGCATCATGTGCTGCTGAACAGTTAAAGAAGGCCTTATGAGTCTTTCACAAATTCCACAATTTGTTGTAATTATGGAGCACGGGTTGGTTAATTTTATTTTCATCTACTAGTCTTCATGCTTTAAAATTTACTGATCAACTAACTGCACAACAGAAAGCAGAATGTTATGATCAAGGCCCCTGGGCAAAAGTCTTGGTCCCACCTCATACAGTAGAACCAATGCAGTGTAATGTGAAATAGGGAGTTGGGTTATATTGTAAATTGACACTAGCTTTATCTAAATTAGTAAATACACTGGACTGCGTGTTAAAAAAATTCTTTAATCAAACTTACTACTACTACCAAACTTCATTCCTGAACCAAAGCTTTGCTCGCAATCTAGGCTGAGCCTGTTCATATTACATTTTGCACAAATTGTTTGCATCTGACATGGAAAAAAGTAATTATTTTCATGATCAATTCGTTAAATCATTTAACAGGAAATGGAGATACTCTTCAATTTCTCAAATGTGAGAATTTGCTTTTTTATTGTTGTTAAACTGTTTTACAGCACATTTTAAACTGATTTACTCTTGTTTTATGAGTTTACACCAACAGTATCCAACACCATCCAACCTGAGTTCATCCTAAGATTTCCACTTAAAGAGATTTTTGACATTTTATTACAAACTAGCTGTGCCCCGCGGGAAATCCCGGGTTTGGGTGGGGGGAAATATTGAATTTCTCATAGAAGTAAATGGCAAAATGTCTGATTCAATTTTTTTAGTGCTGATCATTTTCTTCAACCAAAAACGGCCTGATATCACCTTCCTATTTATTTCAACTCAATTTATAAATATACCCCACATTACGGCCCTTTTAGAGTGCCAAACAATGCTGAAAATTTACCTTATGATGGCTTATCTGAGTTATCAACCCAAAACGGCCTGCAACTTCAAACTTATTTTAATGACCCCCATCCTTTGCTTTATCTTCTCTTACTGTCAGTTCCCATTTTTTTTTGTCTCCCGATAACAAAAGTCTATATGGAGCTACATTTTTGTTTTTCACACTCTTTTGGCCATAGATTCCTCAATTTTCAAGTTAGAAACAAAATTAAAACGGCTATATGGACTACAAAACATATCATGTGTTTTATCATAA
>OMMV01203107.1:0-10787 GCA_900302635.1 Chatrabus melanurus
AAATGAATAGTTTTGACTATTAGCTCAACCAGTAATTTGCATCACTTTTTACCAAAATTGGAGCAACTTTAATTTTTTACCCCTGTACAAACTGAAATTGACCTTTGTCACCATTTTTGCTGTTTTTGCCCCATAACTCCATAACATTCAGTCACAGATAGTCCAAACTATACCTTTTTAGAATCGTTATGATCAGGCGAATAATATGGTATATGTTTCAATATGATTGAAGGATTTTACATTTGTCCGGATGCCATCTTGGAAAATATGGTGGCCATCTTGGATTTTTGAATGGCTAACGGGGTTTTCTGAAAGAGTCAATTCTGGACATTGTTCATGCCAAATTTGGTGCTTGCGTCACAAAGTGAACGATTCGGCCAAAAAATGCACTTAGCTGCCCCACTATTATAGGATATTAGCACTTGGGAGATGCCTCACAATGTAATGTTCAGCAAAAAGAAAGGAGCCAGACCTTGTTGGAATAAGGCAATAAAGGATGGCTGAACTGAGCAAAGACCCGGGAGAACCTGGCCTGAAAAGTTGAGCTGATCCCAGGTGACGGTGACAATGAACCAGTGTGACTGAGGGAGAAAACGAGAGCGGGAGCTCTGTTTGACAGTGTGGTGATTTCAATTAATGTCAATAACCAGTGGTGTGCCTTCATTTAACCGTGCGTACCTCTGTGCTTTGTGAGTGAACCTTGTTACAAGGACACATTCCTGGGTGTTACCAGTTTTGTTTACGCTCTCCGAATATGCCAAAATATGTCCAAAAGAATACAAATTGTGCAGTTTTTCAAAGCCCGAGGTCAAATATGTATTTCAGTGCGAGTCTCTTCTATGCCCACGTCATTTACACTTTTTAAGGTATCAAAACAATTACAAAAGCAGATGGTTTTTGTCCGCCGGGTGGAATGATGGCTATTTTAAATCAATCCTGTGGATTTGGTGACATTAAATGATTATTAAAAAATTCATAAATCCCTAGTTCTTCTCAAAGCTACACACTAAATGCAGTCGAGTCAGGACAGAGAGAGATCATCCTGGACCCAGGAGTTGAAGGTTCAATCCCTACAACAACCCACTTGTCTGTTGCTGGCTGTCCATGAGCATGGCGCATAAGAAGTTCCCGTTCCAGGCCGTCATTTCTAGGACCTTTATTAATCCTGGTGAGTAGGGTCGGAAAAATGTTCGAATGCGAAAGCAAAGCTGACAAAGGACCTAAAATATTTTTAAAACACAATATGGAACAAAACACCGCCCAGGCTTGGGATGCGTCTAATCGCTGTCACCTGTCTTCATATTTTACTAGACCATAAGCTAACGCACGGCCTCTTGACCAAGTTTGATAGTTTGAGCTCACGTGATACGTCCCTGGGATGGACAACATGTCGGCCTTTAAGATGATCAGCGAGTCCTGATGCAAAACTATGCCCCAGCAGGTAAACATCTGAAATCGTGCCTTCCTCTGTGTGAAAGAACGCAATAAATACCTGCAGAGTTGATGGTTGGAGTCTTTTGAAGCTGTCTGTTGACGAATGGAGCGTGGATGGCCTGATTTTTAAGGTGAATATTGGTGGATTTCATAGCGATCAATGCGGAGAGGTGAGGTATGCCTAATGGAAATGACGTTAATCTAAGATGGCGGCGGGCACTTTTAGCACGGGAAAAAAAAGAAATGTGATTAAGTAATTAGTGGGTTGTTAATCGTGGCTAAAAATGTCCTCTGACACATCACATGTATGTCAACTATCAGTCTGTGCAATTATTGAACCGTAGGTATTCACATGCCGAAACGTATAGCGGCAGAGAGAAACTTGTTTACTTCCTTTAGTAGTATAGAAGTCTTTCGCTCAGCTCAGTGCTGATGGCATTCACCAAAACTAAAAATCAACCCTATTATCAAGTCATTTAAAGTCTAGGAGCATGTGCTGGGGCCGCGCATCGCCGCATCCACCACACCCAACCGCCCTGGGTCCTGGATGGCAGCCACCCAGACAGTCACCAGACAGACAACTGCTCCATCCCCACTTCTCAAAAGTAGCAATCTATCTGCCATAGCCAGGTGAAACGTGGTGCATCCCCTTGGCCTTCTGCAGTTACTGCCGTCCTCAACACTGAAGGTGTATAATATGACCTCTTTAAAGTGAGCATGTCATGTTGTTCCTTCGGGGGTAATTACATCAGACTCTGTGTTGGGAAATCAATCAGCAGCTCCCCAGTTGTCATTTACATCACAACTGGTCGTTTGCCGAGTGCAGCACTAATCAATGCAAGAAATAGTGAAAAAGGCATTGTGCAATCTATTTAAGCACATGTTCAATGGTGTATTGACAAATGTATTGGAGGTTTAACAAAATAGATTTTGGCGTTTTAGCTTCAGGTTAAAACTGCATTGTAAAATTGCATTTGAGGCCAAGTTGTTATATGAATAAGAACGCACTTAACTAAACACAAAGCCTTCTGCAATCATACCAGATGGCACTCCAACGTTGTGTGGCACTGTTCAGGAAAAATTCATATCACATAAGGTAAATAAACAATGTTGACCCTTCCCTCGGTCACTGTAATTTCATTGTAGCTATGACTGTGGTAACCTATTAAATCGTTACTGCTGCATTATGTAATTGTCAAATGGAGTGGAAAAATGTACACACTAAAAAATGCTTCATCGGGTTAATGTGTATAGGTTAGAAGAGCATTTTCAGCATGAAAAATAAGTTGATGACGTCATAAAATATGCACACGTAAAAACGTGCAGATTTTAGTAAATTTATAACTTATTCCAAAATGTTGGTACAAAAGGTTGACAATGCTTTTAAAATAAAAGTTTGATCATAAAACTGGAAATGCTGCATGTAATTTATTCTGACTTAAATGAAATATGTTACTACTCTTCAAAAAAAATTAAGGTAATTTGCATGGACATTTCTGAGTAGAATGGAAGTAAAAAAAAAAAAAAAAAAAGTTAGAATAACTTAAATGAAATAATTTGACTACTTAATAAAACTCAAACATTTTAATTAAGTTGGTTCAACTTTATTAACCTTGTAGAGGACAAAGCAACTCAAGTGTCCGAAACTACTTAACTAAATGCTTTACTAACCTTGAGTTAGTCCTACTATAAACGTCCCATGGGATTTACTCAGCAACGGCTGAATTGGCATTACTTTAAAAAAGATCCATGCAAATTGGTACCTTATTTGTGGGATGTCCCATGAAATGGACAGACCAGACCACCTAGTGGTGTTCCACCAGGAGCCCAACCCTATGTCTGTCTGTCCATCTGTCTGTTATGATGTCCCTCCAAGTGACCTTTCTGTACTTATGTCATATCTCAGGAACTACTTATGATAGATACTTGATGTTTGGCTCATATGAAAGGTCTTTGGAAGGGCTTTCATGATTTGTTGATTTGGTTGCTATGGTAATGATGGTTGCTCAGGAAAAATTCTTTCTTAAATATCTCAGGAACTACTTATGATAGACACTTGATGTTTGGCTCATATGGAAGTTCTTCGGAAGGGCTTTTATGCCATGTTGACATGGTTTCTAAGGTAAACAATGGTTGCCAGGGAAACATTCTTTTTTGAATATCTCAGGAAGTACTTATTATAGAGAGTTGATGTTTGGCTCATATGAAAGTTATTGTATATTGACTGAGTAATAAAAAAAAAGGATTGTTTCGTTTGTGTGGGGAAAAAAAGGTTGATTCGTGTTTCTTCCACCCTGGGACATCCCATCTGCGGGGCTTTACGCACTGCTTAGTTGAGCCACTGTATTCTTTTTTTAGCGTGTAATAAATGATATATACGCATATATAAAGAGCATGTTATGGAAAGTTTCCACAAAATTTTGGAAGTAGCTGTCGGTACATTTTAGCAGAATAAATTATTTGCTCACAAATAACTCCAACAAGTAAAGTTTGGAGCAAGGTACATGCTATCTAGAGAGGCTTACTTGCTCAACTGCTATTTTAGTTGAGCTAGGCTAGCTAGCATACTCACTACCCAAATATTAATTGAAGGAAGCACATTTGCACTATTCTGTCTTGTCTTACAACTGACTGCTAACTATGACAATGTGTTTTTAAAACATTTAATACTGTAATAGATTAGGAGTTCTTCCAAAACTGTATTATTTTACACGGTTAGCTTGCCATGATAGCTAACCACTATTTTGGGCACCATTTACTTTCACCTCAGCTCTGTCACCACATTACATTCCACTGTTCAATGTTTGTGTTGAGAACAAAGAAAATTCATAGCTGATTGAGAATTGCAAGAATTTATTTGCAAGCAGAATCTGTCGCTGTGTGTCAGGCGTAACTAGGGGAATGATGTTTGGAATTAATCTCCTGAAATATTCCATATGGCAGAAATAAAGCTTTTTGATGGGTATTTTCAACCAAATGAGCTAATTTAAAAATATATATATTCTTCATTTTGAGCCCCTCAAAAATGAAATAAAACAATTGTTTCAGAACATGATTCATCATTTTAAAATGTTAAACATATTCAAGGAAACAGTTACTCCTGAAAATGATTCAAAGAGTTTGAAAATGCTCAATAATACATTAAAACAATTGCTACGGAAAATAATTCAGTTTCACAAGGCTTGAATGCTAAAATGAACTGTTTCAGAAAATGCTTCACTGTATTGAAACACATGAAGCACAAAATGAAACTATTGTTTCAGAAAATGATTTTCTGTGTTGAAACACCCAAAGCACTATGTGAATCAATTGCTTCATAGTATGATTCAGTGTTCTGACCTGCTCAAAACAATGAAACATTTGCATGTGAAAATTTTTTATTTTTTATTTTTTTTAGAAATGCCCAAAACACTACAATTGTGGTATCTAGTGAACAGTGGATATTCCTTGCTTCAGAAAACAGTTTTGAAATACTCAAAACAAATGAAACAATTGCTTCAGAAAATGATTCAGTGTTTTGAAAGGCTTGAAAAATATAATTAAACAGTTGCTTCAGAAAATAATTCCATTTGGAAACACTAAATAAAACGGTTGCTTCAGAAAATAATTCACTGTTTCGAAATGGCTGAAATACTGAAACATTGACTGTGTTAAAATTCGCCATCTTCAAGCTCAGCAAGACAGGGAAAAGCCCCATGACCTCCTGCAGACAGACTGTTCAAAGAGTGAGATTGATCCAAAGTGGGAGACAGTCAACTTGTTAGGCCATAGTGTATTTTGGATTCTTTATCTAATCTGAACACTGAGTTTCAGGATAGACAACTAAACAGAATATCAATGGTGCTGGTTCTGGGATCACAGTGAACTGATGAGCTCACTGTTGGTGTCATGGGACTAAATTAAACCAAAGTATGATATCCTAACCTCAATAACAGGTTCCTTAGCCTGTATTTTTCTGTGGTTACATACATATTTTATGTTTTGGTGGATTGCGGTGAACGAAATTCCTTTACACAAAAATCAACGACAGCCAAATCATGTTACCGTTTGAACCACAGTGGCTGTCCTCTGATTGTGGCAGAAATACAACAGTGCACAGGTCATCATGTTATGACACATAACACTATGTTTGCAGTCGAGTTCTATTTTTATTTTTGCGCTACTTTTATAGTAGGATTACTGAACTTACAGAGATGACCTGTAATTGTGTTTGTTATGTATGATGATTAGGGTTTGTCATGTGAATCAAGTTTGGCTGCCTGAACTAGCTTTGCTCACCTGCCTTCTTTTAAAGGACCCATATTTGGGTCCAATTTAAAAACAGTTAACATACTCGTTACTTTATGGGCAAAAATTTCTATCCAATTTAAATATCAAATCTGGATAGAAATTTGATACATATCCATATCAAAACTAATTAATTTAAAAGTTTTCTAAAGTTATCTTTTTAGTGTGGCAAGACGGCCAGTTCTCTAATGGTGCATTCACTTGCTGCTGTGAAGAATGAGCAAATGGGTTTCACATTCAGCTACGCTGTAATTGTTTTGGGAATCTGAACATAGAAGAAAAAAAAATTATCCAACAAGGAGTCAGTAAAGAATATGTCATCTTATTTTACTGAATCCATGTTGGGTAATTGTTCCTAGGCGTTTCTAAATAAATGCCATCATCTTGTAACTCATCCAAATTAAAAAGGCATATAATGAGGACATACTCTTTCAAATATGTTGAACTTTGATACACCAGATCAATTTTAAAAAAGCAACTTTCTTTTTCCTATGTAATATCCGATAGATGCGTCTGCCACCTGTAGGATGGTTCGTGGATGCTGGATTGATGATGGATTAGGAGCAGGTGTGGTTGTCAGTGACAACGACAGACCATTTTCAGAAATGTACTAAAATCACAGAAGTAAACTGTCGCTTTCTGATTGTTTCACAGAAGGTGCGTTCTAAAACTCATATACGTGTAGCTACACATGTTGAGAGAGACAGAGAGAGGAGGAAGAAGTGTCTGCTTTGTCTATCTTCATATAAAATCCTTTCTGCAGGATTGTGTGGACCTTGTGACCATGTTATTTGAGATTTAGAACACAGCTGCTGTTAAACAATCAACATATAATGGGTTTTTTTTTTCTCTGATTTAGTACATTTCTGTGCGGAAACTGTCTCTCTCTCACGTACCCCATTCACTGTGTACCTCACTCTCTAGCTCTCCCTTCCTCTGTTTTTGTTTTGTGGCTAAATTCATACAAAATCCTTTCTGCAAGATTATGTGGCAGTGTGACCGTGTTATTTGAGTTGCAGAATGTAATGGATTACTCCTTATTTAGTGCATTTCTGTGCAGAAACTGCCCCTGTCACTGATAACCACACCTGCTCCGAATCCATCATCAATCCAGCATCCACTAGCCATCCAGCAGGTGGCAGACATGTCTGTGTGATATTACATAGGTAAAACAAAGTTATTTTTTTATTGATCTGGTGCATCGAAGTTCCCCAGATTTTAATGAGCTTGTCCTCATTATACGCCCTTTTAATTTAGTGAGTTACAAGATGATAGCACGTGTTATTTTTGAGTCCTATATTCACTCACTGCACATGTACACAGTACTACACTGCCTAGGCTTTTCCAAAGCCTAGGAAAATCATTGTTAGAGCAACATATTAAACATTATTGCGTTTCTAGCACTGTCACAGCCTTTGACAATGACGTATGTACATGCTAGTAAGTAATTCATAAGTGACCGAAATTAGCCTGATGGTCTCAGACATAGCAACAGATGCTGAGTCACCATGCTAATGGGATCAGGTCACTTCAGAGGAAAGTAAATCACTGTGTCATCCTGCTACTTTGAGAGGTTCGTCCTTTTGATCTCGCATAGCAAAGTGTGAGGGAACAGAAGGTTCCACTTTCACCTGGTTCACTTTGAGACAAAGGAAGGAGATGAGACTTTATCAGAGGATCTGAAATCTGAGAGGACACCAAAAACACCCAATATATATATACTGTACACATGTAGTCGACAAAAAGAGAAACCCTCACACTGATCCTAATCTGCCTCTTATCCATCAGTGTTTCCAGCCAACTTTGAGCCTGAGCTGATTAAATTACCCATAAGTCTCCTCTTTGACCTGACAGCACCGTCTTCGGACGCGAGGCATGTGAGCTAACGGCTATTTGCCAAACACGAAAATTTTTCGCCGCAAGCCTGAAACTCCTTCTAACAGGTCTAAATGTGTCACTGGTAACAACAACAAGGCAGAATTTAGTTTGCGTATTATCACACAGGAGTTGGTGTTAATTTTAGCTTCGACCATCTGTTTTCTTATTGTCAGAACTCTCAAAGGTTCGGAGGATTTTGTGAATAATTAAACAAAAACTAGATAGGAAGGCCTAAAGTGATAAACAAGAAGTTTTCCTCTTAAATAAGAAATCAAAAACGAAATACATATTTGATCATTCACTCTGCGTTGCAGGAATGTTACCCTGTTGTGTTCTCGCTCTTCAGTTGTGTATTCAAGAAACGGAGGTAGGATGAGCGTCTACAGCGCCGTGAGGTGAACGATTTTACAGAATGACGCCTTTGAAGGGCGCGAGCTGCCGGCGCTGTTCCTTTAGAGTTTGTGACGTCTCTGCATTCGGATCCGGGCCCTCCACAAATGTCTATTTTAACAGAAGTTTCTACTTATTCTGAGCCTTGATCTTCTTCAACAGTAGAGGGAAATAAACATGCGTTTTTAACCACATTAAGGATGATACGAGGATGTATATTTTAAAACTATTTATTCATTTACATTGCTGTTATGATACAGCTTAATGTAGGTATGCTTCCATTGTTTTTTTTTAACCACCAGAAGGAAGTGTTGTAACCACCCTGTCTGATACCTTTGCCACTGAGGTAATATGTGATTGTTAGCAGGATATCTCAAAAACAAATAAACAGACTTCAATGAAATTTGATGGCGAGGTAGGCCTTTTGATTTGATTACGTTCTGAGCCAGTTGTGGATCCAGGATCATATTTACCTCTGCCAAGGAAATTAGATTTTGATTGTTGTTTGTCTGTTTGGTTGTCAGCAGGATATTTCAAAAGTACATGAAATGGTACAAACGTAGGTCTTGGGCCAAGGAAGAATTCATTAAATTCAGATCAACAGGTGGATCCTGCATTTGATCGTTGATATCTCAAAAAGACACAAACCAATGTCTATGAAATTTGGAGGAGAGGTAGGACTTATATCAAGTAAAAGCTTATTAAATTTGGATGCAGATCCACATCAAGTGGCCCATCTTTACTTTGACCATGATTCCTTTGATCCTAATGGTGCCTTTGAAGAAGCAGTATTAAAGATTATGCTCAATGATCAAGGCTCAAAGGCATGATCCACCCCTGATCAGAATCAAAGACAACGTTAAGAATCAAAGGCATAATCTATCCATGATCATCAAAGGCAGGATCAACTATCAAGAATCAAAGGCATGATCCACACCCTGACCAAAATCAAAGGCAGGATATTTCCTTTGATCTTGATTTCTTTGATCTTTCATTCCACTGCTGATCAAGGGACAGATCCTACCTGTGATTCTGATCGGGGTGGCTCATGCCTTTGATCCTCGACAATTGAGCCTGCCTTTGATATGATCTGGGTGTGGATCATGCCTTTGATCCTTAATATTTGATCTTGCCTTTGTTTCTGATTAGGGGTATATTTTGCCTTTGATAATTGATCTAGCCTTTGATTGTGATCAGGGTGTGGATTGTGCCTATGATCCTTACTATTTGATCTTTCCTTTGATCTTTCATCCCAATGCTGATCAAGGGGCAGATTCTGCCCCTTTTTTGATTCTGACCAGTGGGTAGATCTTGTCTTGGATCCTAGTCCTTTGATTCGGCTTTTGAGTCTGATCAGTTGTAGAATCTTTGATTCTGATCAAGGGGTGGATCATGCCTTTGATCCTTGATATTTGAGTATTGATCTTGATTCTTTTGATTAATTAGTATTTTTTGTAATTTATCACTTTATGTTATCTGTAGCTAATTTGGTGACACAGCGCCCCATCTGAACTGCAGCTCAGCTGAGCTCCAATAAACATGGGACTTGGTGACGGTGTGCGCTCTGAGCTCAAATTGAAGTGATAGCTCAAAAAACTGTTATTGAGTTATTAAGTTATTGAGAGAGACTCAGTAGCATACAGTAGATCGAGTCCCTGGCACTGAAGTACAGATTTGACCTTGAAAATGGTAAATATGCATTTTCTGGCCATAGCACAGGCTGATAACTCTTGTTTACCTCCATCCATCTCCGTCTTTAATCTTAATTTTATCACTTTAAAGATTAAGATGCCCATGAGCAGCGGCCCTCGGTAGCAGCTAAAAAGTGTTGAGACTTTTTTCACGTAGCGGCCCGTTTGGTCACACGAGAAAATAGCCCACATCTGTGTTAACAGTTTATAAAACAGAACAAATGTGTGTTTCCAGGCCGCAGATGGACTGTTGTGCGTGCTGAGGGACACAATGGGTGCTTGTTGGCGTCTACATTAAGACCTGTCATTACAACAGCTGAGCGTAAAATAGACTTAACGCAGGTAAACATCACTTAGGGTAGAATTACATAATCGGCAAAGCAGGGAGGGATTGGGCGCAGCCACGTTTTATGTTTGTTTTTTTTTTAACACCAAATTGATTTTTAAACTGAAATAATAAATCAGTTTGATGCTCAAATACATTTTCTTCACGAAGGAATAAAACGCTTCGTTTTATGGTGTTACCATGGCTGTGCAGACTGCAGAGACTACCAGCGGGTAAATGCGGCTCTCACAAAGATGCTTCTGTCTCCTTGAGCTGGAACAAAAACACAGACGCTCTGTAATCATGTGAAGATTAGATTTTAAGGGGCATAAACAAAGCCAGACAGTGCCAGAATGTGGGAAAGTCGTCTCCCAGTGATGACACGTTCACCTGAACGCGTGGGTTTGAGGCCTGAGTGCAGAAAAAGTCCACACAGTCCAAACACCAGCCCTGCCCTGTGGGATGATCTCATCCATTGGTTAACAGCTGTAACAGTGGGGTTTTTTTATGTTTAAGTTGTAAAGTTTTCTCTGAGTTATCATAATGTTATGACACCAACGTGCGGGGGTATTGTTTTCGCGCCAAAGAGTTTTGATCCAATTTGGACCAAACTTGGTGGAAGGATTGAGGGTCAGCCAAGGACAAAGTGACTTCATTTTGAGAAAAATTGGTTAAAAGTCAAGGTCACAGGCCAAGGTCAAAATTTGGGCCAGGTGCCTTGGGACCCCAAGTCCTGCTCTAACTTTACATAACGAGCCAAATCAGGCGTGTTCAGCCAGCTG
>OMMV01203113.1:0-10505 GCA_900302635.1 Chatrabus melanurus
CACGGCTTGAAGAAGGCGTGCCCGCCGTCGAAAGACATCCTGGCCACCGGGGGGCAGGGGCAGGACGGTGAGTCCGTGTTAGAGCGGTTGCTCATTGAAGTTAAAACTAGGGAGGGTTCAATTGAATACTAAATTGGGAGAAAAAGGGAAAAAAATCAGAAACAAATAAAAAAAAAAAAAAAAGAAGTAAGTCCTTATAGGCCCTGAAGCCCTCCGGTTTCCATGGTGTGAAGCAGACAAGAGTCCATGAATCCCCGTGGACGGGACGCCAGTCCATCGCAGGTTACATCCTAACTAAGGCCAGTACCCATTTTACAGCTGGGTGGACTGAGTGTCTTGTCCAGGGACACAAACAGGTAGCACGAGCGGGATTCAAACCCAGGTCTACATATCAGCAGTCCAGGTACTTATCCACTGAGCTACCTGCTCTGCACTCTTAGGTTAAAGTTTTTATTTATTAATTTTAATTAAATGTTGACAGTTAGGTCTTCTATGTTGCAGGACTGCCGGTGATATACTGTATCCTGTATGAATTCACAGATATTTCAAAAATATCTTTATTTTTAATTCATTGGCATCCCAGATCCCAAGACACCAGGGTATTTGCTATAAAATCAACGCACTATAATTAGAGACAGATTTTAAAAGCTGTCTGACCATGAGTGAAATGTAGAAGTGAGCTATAGAAACACGATGAAAGGAAAACTGTACCCAGAAGAAAAATATCCATAAGAATCACTAATGCAGTGTACATTTTTTTGTAATTGTAAATCGGGAACGAGTCTCTGAAACTGCCCTCTGCCAGATAGAATTACGTCCAGTGAACCCAATTACTGAAACCACAGTAAGTTCTAACACTGAGCAGGGCTTCCTATGTTAATTAGTTCATCTGTGAATGGCCGGATTTCAAATTGCATTGGCAAGAGGCAAGAGGCCAGATGCGATACAGGAATCAGCCTTTTGCATACTAATATGCCAGTACAAATACTGACAGTTTGATATGCGGCACGTTTCAAAGTTTTTAAGCCAGTCAAAAGTATGAAGCATCTTACCACATAGGGGGCCCTGTCCTGTGAACTTGCTTTCCTCCAGAGTTTTGCAATTTGCTTTACTCGCGTTGACCAGTCTGTTGAAAGAATAAACAATTTTTACACTTTGTGTTGTTCATAGGAGGCAGTCAAACACAGAAATAAAGACAAAATATTCCAACCAAATACTAGCAAATCTTGGCTAATATCAATAGCTGACGAATATGAAAACAAATGAAAATAATGTACTGAAGCCAACCTGGGTACTCTTCTTTGAGGTTGGGGAAATTGACATTGGTATATAGGACAGGCGCTACAGTGGCCAACTCTCCGAGAGTTTCCTCCTTTTCCCACTTCAGCGTACTCCTTTGGGCATTTGACATGGCTTCAGTCTCTCCCTCAGGCAGAGATCCAGGAGGTGTCGGGCCAGTACCATGAGCAGAGGGTGGCCACTGGCCAACAGCCTCTCTAGGCATCTGATTGAACTTCCTATCTCAGCAAAAACACAGAAAATTAATCACAAAGGTCAGGTTCAATCTGAGACAAAAACAAAAAAAGCTGACTATATTTAACAGTTTGCAAGAATGTGAAGGCGCATTACCTTGGATTGTCAGTGAAAGGCATACGGTTGAGGGGGGAGAAATTTTCGGGCATGCAGGGTCCTGCTCCTGGATTTGTAGCAAAACGTTGGTTTGGTCCCATCATGCCATTCATCATTGGCATCCTTGGAAACATGGGATTCCCTGCACATACAGTTGCAGAAGTAAATAATATGGACCGCCAAAACGAGCCATGAATTTGTAATCGTACATTTGCCCAAGACAAGGCTACAATGATGTACCTGCATTGGGATGAGGCATAACAGTGCCAGGTGTGGCAGGGAGGGGTCCAAGACCCTGAGAGTGAGGCACCTGTGGTGGTGGCTGGCTTGTGGTGGGGCTAAGTACTGCTGTGAAGAGATCCTCCACATCCTTGCCTTCTAGCTCTGTAACAGTGTGTGACAGTCAGTAATGTGTGCATGATAATTCCTCCCATGTGCTGCTGATATTCGGACACCAAATTTGTACTGGAACTGTAAAGCATTATTTAACAAACTGACAAAGGTCTACAACAACATTGTATGTCTCATAAACAGTGCCTTTTTTCAGTATAGAACAACAATGAATCGGAGTTCAATGTTCTAAGAATGCATGAAATTGCATACCTGGAATTTTGTAAAGTTTGCTGAGAATGGATTCTGAAACAAGAGTCACATAATTAATTTAACTATATGCGCTTGTAAAAGCGATGGAGATACTGGTCTCTCACACTGACCATCAGTGACCATCTTGTCGAGCTCAGGGCTGAGAATTCCGTCCAGGGGTTCTTCTGGGAGGGTGCGCGGTGTCCTTCGGCCAGCCTGAGATTGGGGCACCACTGGTGAATTGCCTGCCAGGGGCCCAGTGACCAGACCAGCTGTGGAAACACACAAACACACAAAATTCCAAACAAAACATAAACATGAATGTGTGTATACACACACACACACACACACACACACAGAGACACACAACTGTGATCATAAATGCAGACTTCGAGTGAGAACATATTTATTGTCTTAACCAGTGGAATACAATCAGTACACACAAAGGGCTCTTCATGTTTCCTGGGTTATGCATAAAAAAATAAAAAAAACTGAGGACGGGGGTGTTGAAAAGACAGAGAGGTCACATTTATCGTCAGTAAATACTTTCTTTTTAGAAATGTTTGTTGCACAATCATTGTTCCCCAGAAAAAGAACTGTTCAAAGAAATCATCATGGGCCCAATATATCACTATGACAGTCATGTCCACGAGGAGTGTATGTAAACTTCTGTATAACCCCTCAATCATGGCCTGCTTTACTGGACACCTAGTAACCCGGTAACACAGAAAAACTGATTAACAAACCTAGTGACAGACCAAATTACACAGATGAATAATCTAGTAGTCTTGACATATTCAAATGAGAAGACTATCACTGCTCCCTTTTTGTTTGTTTGCTTTTTATTATTATTATTATTATTATTATTTTCTTCTGCATATTTGCTATACAAACCACTGCTACCAGCAATGCGTTGCATCTATTAGTAAGCAATACCTGTACTGGGATACAGTAATCACCATATATTACGTTTAAGTTGAACAGAGTAGTTAGGGAATGAAGGACATGTACTGCAGAGCTTTTTTTCCAGCCAACAGTAAATGTTCATCATTAGAAATTGAATAAACATTCTCTAAGGTCTCTTATTCTCTAAACTGTTTGATTCTAAAGTGCTCATTCCTTGCAGGGCAGACCCGCCTTGTCACTATTATTACATTTAGACTGTCTGGTACAAGTAAGCCAAATCCCATCTTTCGCTCACGTGTTACAGATCGGATCTGTAATATGAACGTGTAAACGGCAAAAAAGGCACGTGGGATCGGATATTCTCAGATCCGTTTCAGGCTTTAATCATATATGAACACGAATGGCACGTATTGTGCATCTGCCGATGCGACTGTGGTCTAAAACACACAGCTCAGAATCCTCTCATCCACTTTCCTGTGAACGGACGGAGCAGCGATTGTTGCTGCACACAACCAAGCTGTGACAAGTGCTCTAATCATTCTCCATCTGAAAATGTGATTAAGAATTCTTCTCTCTCACTCATTGCATTTAATGATTTAACAACATAACAGTGCAGTTCCGCTGACTTATTTAATTTGTCGTCTATATACACGTTTTTTTAATTTTATTTTGGTGAGGGCCGTTTGCACTCTACATAATGTTGCGTGTCCCAGACACCGCGCACCGTGTGCGTGCTAAATTACGCCAAGCAACCCCAGGATCTCTCATTGTACCCCTTACGTTTGTGTTGATTTGTTAATTAGTGCTATGCCACAGAAGATGCATCGTGAGGAAACGCTGAGTTGCAGCGCTGATATAAACATGATCACATGGTTTCAGATACTGTACACTGTACCTGCAACGTGAACAGAGTGATACAGAAATTCTACCTAATTCAAGCATCAATATATCAGGACTTTTGTTACGTCAAACGGCATCAAAATCTGTAGACTTCTGATGCTTTCTACCGAAAGTCCTGTGACACTGTGCGATGCAAATACTGGTCTAATGAATTTGAATGGAAGTTTCGAATTAAATTGTTTTGAAACAATTTGTCCGCTAAGTTATAAAAGTATAATGTGATGTAAATATCCAGAGTACCCAGGTGGCACACGATAAGTTGTATCCTCAGCACCATTTTTAAATGTGCAGTAAATTATCACAATTGAATCGTATTGTGGCAGATGTGTCGTGATACACGTATCGTGAGGCCTTTGCCAATGCTTGATCACTTGATCATTTAAAAAAAAAAATGATATCACCATATATTGTACATGTATATTTTTTTGTTTTATGCATGGTTGCTATGTGACACTGTATTTTAAGTGTGTGTACCGTGGGCATCGTCTCTGCATACGGGAACTATAGGTGGTCCTCTAGCCCACAGGCATTCCTTTTTTTGTGGGTTGGCGGCGGGATTACCACTACGGCTGCCATTATTTGGGGCTTTTAAAGAGTCAACGTGGCCTCACTGCCCCAGTAACCAGAGCCACTGGAGGAGACAATCGTCGACTCCGGTGAATCAAGGTAAATCAATGCAAAAATACCTCGCAAAAGCTAAACATCGAAAAAGTAAGATTCTCGTTTCCGCTCTTCGTCGGAGCGCTATGAAGTGGATGGGGAAAAGCCTTTTGGAGCCTCATCTCTGGACAAGAAGAAACTAAAGGAGAGTCTTTGGCGGACGGTGGCTGGAACGGCTGGAGTGCTGAGGGGTCATCCACTGTACGACGGCACCCAGGTCCAAACTTGAGGCGACGCATGCGGGTGGGCTGAAATAGCTCTTCACTTAGCAAGGATGACCATCTTCTACTGCTGTCAAGGGAGCTTGGAAAATTCCACATTGCAGTGGTTACACTGTGTGACGTGCGAAGACCGAGAAGTGGCCAGATCTCTGTAGGTGAACACGTACTTTTGGTCTCATCACCCCAATGGTCGGCATACAGAGCCAATGGTCGGCGTACAGAGAGAGTGGCAGTTGCTCTGGCAAACCAGCTCCTTCCAATGGTGTCGGATGTCACCCCTGTCAATGAGCCTATTATGAGGCTCAGACGAGCATTCTTTAGGTATAGTGTCTATTGTATGCTCCGACTGCGACGAGCGATAGCTTTGTGAGGAAGACCTTTTATTTGAAGCGTCACTCGCTGATAAACGACTGCGCCAGAGGTGACACGTTAATGGTCAGGTCTGCATGGATCTGGTAACCGTAGTCAAAATGGCTCAATGCTCCTTCACTTTGCAAAAAGTCGGGGGTTATGGCTTGTTGGATCCTGGTTTTAACACCCAGAGGTACACAGGTGGACTTGATATTCTCATGCGGGCGGTGTTTCCAAGAAGACTGATGATGTTCTCATGGAGAATTCTACAGAACTATAGGGTCTATAGAACTGCCCAGCTTGTGAATTCTGAGCACAGATTTCTTGTGGCTTCCCTGAGGATTCAGTAGAACTCTTGCACACTACAGTCTGCTCAGTGCCCAAGATTAAATCTGGGCAGACTTCAAGATCAGACTGTTTGTGCAATCTGGCTGGAGGACTTGCAGACATGAACACAAATGGTGATCTGAATGGATTGTGGCCGTTCTTCCAGAACCAGACCTTGAAACCTGCATTGGAGTCACCAGTGTCCATAGGAGGAGATCTTTCTTATCTGAGGGCAGTCTGAATATCATCCAGAGGAATCGTACTGCAGAGTTTGATGGAAACTCTAGGCTGTACAGGTAGTTGAGAAAGCGGGCTGTAATGGCCCCGAGAGTGGACAAGGAGGCATTTGTTAGAGGAATCTGTGATCAGGTGACTCACCATCTGTGGGCTAATGACCCTGGGCCTGCTTACAAAAGAATCCAAACCTACACCTTGTCCCCCTGCAGTTATGGCGAATGACTGTTCAGTCACGACAGATGCCTCTGCTGTACTGTCACGCTGGGCTGGCTACTTTGAGCAGCCGTATAAGGCTGATTCTCCAGTTAACGGCGAACCACCAAATGTTGGTGAGATTGCAAAGGCCATGAAACAGCAGAGGGCAGTGAAAGCTCCAGGGATCTGTGGCATCTGAGCTGAGCTCCTCCAGGCGTGTGGAGATGCTGTTCTCCTGGTATTGCAAACACTCTTTGCTTCAATCTGGGAAATGGACATCATCCCTACGGACTGTTGTCCCAATCTGGAAAGGAAAGGGTGATCGCATGGATTGCAACATGTATAGGGGTATTACACTGCTGTCTGTGCCGGGGAAGGCGTTTGCAAGGATTATTCTTAATAGGATACAGTACCAGCTACTTGCTGCTCAGCGACCGGAACAGTCTGGCTTCATGCCCAAGAAGTCAATCATCAACTGCATTCTAGATGTGCAAGTACTCATAGAATGCAAGCATGAACATTGGCAGTGCTTGTTTGCAGCCTATGTTGATTTTTGCCAAGTGTTTGATTCAGTTGATCGGGTTGACCTTTGGGACATCTTAGCCAGCCTATACACAGATACTGCGAGTGCTGTACGGCATGGGGGCAGAGACTCAGAGTTTCTTCCAGTTGAAGATTGATGTTTGTCAGGGATGTGTTCTGGCTCCTACACTGTTCAATGCTTGCATGGACTGGGTGCTGGGTAGGATTTTGGAAACCAATGGCTTAGATGCGTTTGTTGGTGAGGAAAGGTTTACAGACCTTGACTTCACGAACGATGCTGGATCTTTGTGGAATCAACGGACACCCTGACTGCAGCACTTAAGAAACTGAGTGAGGATTCAGCGTATCCGGGTTTGCGATTGTCCTGGCTCAAGACTGAGATCCAGGCTTTCAATGACTTCCTAGCCTCGGCCATCAGAAGTGTATCTGTATGTGGTGAAAGTGTTGAACTTGTTGAGACATTCACTTAACTTGGCAGTGACATTTATGTCTCTGGGTCCTTGGCCTTTGAGATCGAGAGACACCTGAGAAGAGCTTGTGGAGTCATGAGGTCGCTGGACAGAGGTGTTTGGCGATGCCGATATCTTTGCAGGAGAACACAGGTTCAACTCTTCAGGGTCCTGGTGCTTCCTGTCTTACTGTGTGGTTGTGAGACTTGGACGCTAACCAGTGACCTAAGCCGAAGACTAGACGTCTTGGGTACCAGGTCTCTTCGGAGGATCCTTGGGTGCCACTGGAATGACTGTGTCAAATGAACGGTTACTTATGGAGATTCAGATTAGAAGTGTCACTTGCATTGTGAGGGAGCGTCAGCTTCAACGTTTTGGCCATGTGCCGTTTTTCTCTATGCATGATCCAGCACGTAGGTTCTTTAGTGATGAGACCCCAGTGGCTGCAGAAGGCCAAGGGGCTGCCCACGTTTACCTGGCTGTGGCAGATAGGTGGTTACTTTAGAGAGGGGGGAATGAACTGGTTGTCTGACTGGGTTGTTGCCATCCAGGAGCCAAGGTGGCTCTGTGGCGTCTTGGATGCAGCGACATGCAACACCAGTGCAGGCTCCCAGACCTGACTTGACTACTGTGATAAGGCTGAGGAGCACTGCAAACAAAGACTGAACACAAACCCATTAGCGTGAATAGTGTACAGAAGTTTAGGCAAGTCCTGAACAATTTTTAAAGTGTATTAAAAAAAAGTGAAATAGTGGATAAATAAAAGTAAAGAGTAAAACCCCACTATTATACATGTACATTCAGCAGGGGACACACATAATGTAAGGAAGGAAAATGCACTTAAGCAAGGGATTAGTAGGCCATAGCACCCTTACCAAAAGGAGGAGGTGAGCTGTCAACCTGGAAGGGGCAAAAATCAAGACCTACAAGAACCCAAAACCAGATAAAAATGAGTGAAAACAGAACAAACACAACACAATCCAAAGCAAATAAAATATATTCAAAAATGGGAAAGGAACAATTATTTAAAAAATACTGTTAAAGAATGTGAAAATAACAGTAATAATAAAAGAAATTCAAAATGGAAAAAGCAAAAGTGTGCTGAGGAAATTTCCTGTTTGACCCAGGAAGGAAAGACTTAGAAAAAATAAATAAATCAGAGCTTGGTGATAATTTATAAATTCTTGCCACTGTGACTGCCTGTATAAGACGCACCAGAGTCACTGCTTGGCTTTCCCAGCATTCCCAAGATGTCTGCATCAGTGTTCAGAACATCAGATAGATCAACTAATGGTTCCTCAGATGTCTCTGTGGATGGAAAAAAAAAAGCAAGAAGGAGAAAGAAAAAAAAAGAAGAAGGAAAACCAAAGAGTCACAAATCAAAATTGATGGTGATGGGCAATGGACGTGAGGCTGGGATTTGGAGCCATTTATTTAGATGCTGCATGTATGGACATTCATTCTTAGTGAATATGGTCTCCAGGAAGTGTCCCACATTTTCTGATCTAATAATAATGATTTAATAATCAAATGTATTTCATGTCTTCTTTTTAACAATGGACATCTCTTTGCATGGACTCTCCAATTACAGCGATTGATGATACAACTTTCAGAATTGTTACAATTTGGTGGCTTCCTTAATGTAGTTACAGTTTTTGAGGACAGCCTACTCTCGGTAGATTTTTCCATACTGTGCCACATTTACCATTTCATGAGTCAATCTAAATGACTGTACAGGTTTGAAGAAGTTTGATTGTGTAAATTATGATTTACAGGATTCGACCGTTTAAGCGCACAGACCCTAATTAGTGCACATGGGGTCTTTGTGGGGCCTCTGGGAGTGTCCCTGATGCCATTTCCAGCGTCCGGGGCCATTTCTGGATCAAAACATGCCACCTGGATTGCCCGGATTCACAGCAACAGTTGGCATCAAACCAATCTTAACGGACAAAAACCTACCTTTTGTGGTCTTTTACTTTGGTTTCAGAAGACGGGAGGGTTCCTGAGCTGAGTCGATGTCGTAAATCTCCCAGGTTTCATTGTGCGCATGAAGCCTTGCTTTATTTAGTGTGTCAAATCCCGCACGCAAATCCCAGAAAATGTGACATTGTAAAATGCAAGACAATAGTTCGTCAAGTTTGGGTGTCCAAATATCTTTGTCAACGTGGAATTCCCGAATAAAGGAATGAAATTCAAATGTAATAATCTACTTTCGGCTTCTCACAATTTTCAACTTGGGGTCGCCACAGCAGATCCCACATGGATCTGCATGTAGATTTGACAAGTTTTACGCCGGATGCCCTTCCTGACGCAACTCCACATTACATGGAGAATGGGCAGGGGTGGCTGGGAACTGGGAACCTTCCGCACTGAAAGCGGTCACACTAACCGCTAGGCCACCACGCTGCACACATGAAGCATTGCTTCATGATCCAAAGCTTCATGTGTCAAAGCGAGACTGGCATGCAAATCCCAGAAAATGTGCGCTTAAGAGTTATTTCTAAGTACACCATGTTAAATAAAAACAATTTATTTAGCGCACAGTGCGCTTAAACGGTCGAATACGGCATTTCCAAAAAAACGCATGTAAAAAGCAAGAGTGCATAGACTTTTTATAGCCACTGTTTAAACAAAAGCCTCCTTATCCAAGCATGACAAATTAAAGTGTGCTGTGTGAGCCAAATTCTGCAGTAAGCAGCACCTGAAATCCAAACGCCTTCATTTAACAACACAAAATACAAACGATACTTACAGATTACAAGATGACACACTGATCTGAGGGAAACACTAAATCATGTGGAAGGTGGCAGAATATGAAGCAATCTTGGGTGGGTCTGGCTAAAAATGCAACGTTTTCCATTTCAGACGAGGCTCAACTCTTTCAACACATTTTGTGAAAAATCGGTTCACTTCTTTTAGTCCATGAGCCCGAAGCCAATTTTGACCTCATCGGTATCACTTAAAGGGGCTAAACAACACTTACATTCCACGCGCAGTATACCAAGGCCTACACAAAAATGAATGATAGCCTTCCCAGGGTGTTAGCTATAGGCAGGTAGTGGTCAATGAAGGATTACACAGGGGTCAAAATTTAAAAATCCTCCAATCATATACCATATTATTTGCTTGATCATAAAGATTCCAAAAAGGTATAGTTTGGGCGATCTACGACTGTATGTTATGGAGTTATGGGGTAAAAACAGCAAAAATGGTGACAAAGGTCAAGTTCAGTTTGTACAGGGGTCAAAAATTAAAGTAGCACCAATTTTGGTAAAAAGTGATGCAAATTATTGGTTGAGCTAACAGGGTAAATAAATGGACTAGTTTTGACTGTGTTGGATGCTTGGTCTCCAAAGTAAAGGTCAAACAAGGTCAACGTCCATTGGCTTCTATGACATATGATACCCCGTAACATGATAACTGAGAATGACAGATGGTGCAAACTATTCCTTTTTGAAACTCTATTAGCTCAACCAATAATTTGCATCACTTTTTAAAAAAATCG
>OMMV01203115.1:0-10032 GCA_900302635.1 Chatrabus melanurus
CAAGCTTTTCTCATTTTTCAGATCACCAGAGTTCCCTGCAGGCAATCAGGACACCTGGGGCGGTACACACCTGGTGCTCGTTTGTGCTGCCTTCTTAAGGAAGGGCAGCACTCCACTCCAGCGCCAGACGATACTCGTTTCCACTGCTGTGGTAACGTTGGCCTTCGAGTTTCTCTGTGCCTGCTATCTCCGTGTAAAGATTTTTGAAACCTGTTTGATGGATATTTCAGACTATCACCATTGACTGGTTGTTTTTGTTCTCCCTCTTTGCAGTCTGTAGCCGCCTCACAAGATTCCTGGTTCGCCTGCGCCTGTCTCTTAGCCACCAGCTCCACCAGCTGTCGTTCCTCCCTAGTGCTACCCTGGACAGCCATCCATTTTCTGCAACATTCTTTGACTGTGTTAAATAAACCTTGTTTACTTTTCTATCCCGGTCTCTGAGCATTTGGGTCTCAGCAGTTACCCGGTTGCCACCACAACGACAGCATATCCAATATGGATCTGTATGTTGATTTGGCATGAGTTTTATGCCAGATGCCCTTCCTGACGCAACTCCACATTACATGTAGAGTGGGCAGAGATGGTCTCAAACCGGGAACCTTCTGCTTTGAAAGTGATCGCACTTAACCGCTTGGCCACCACTCACTAATTGCAAGCATGCATATTGAGAGTGCTTCTTCGCAGCCTATGTTGAATTTTACAAAGCGTTTAATTTGATTTACCAGGCTGTATAAGATTAAATCAGCTCTGTAGATAAAAATTATTTCCATATTTTTCAAATGCAAAAAGGAACATTTATATTGTGATACATTTTATAGTACAGGTATTTTGATAAACTTGTAGCTTGGGTATTTGTAGTTTCGATATATTTAAAGATATTTTCAAGTATTTTTATCCATCTATGTTTCTAATAGATATTTATTACAAAGTAATATATTTCTTTTTATGTCTTCTGTGTGTGCAGGTGAAGGAGAGCCAGCAGGTTAAATTGGTGTTCTCAGAGCAGATTAGCAAACTGCAGACAAAACAATATCGGGACATTGAACTGCTGGAAGAAATTCGGTAAAATTATCCACGTGCATTTCCCTCTCACTCACATACACAACTAAAAAAAATCCTGTCTTTGACTTCTTTGAGTGATGAGGCAACATGCAAACAGAAATGGTAATGGGCCCGTTTATATGTCTGGTAATATTGTTTATGTGTCCCCAAAGGTCCTTCAGTAAACAAAGAGCAGCCATCGAGAAAGAGTATGGTCAGGTGAGTACAGTTCTCATCCAATTCTACTTCCATTACTGGCACCTTCCACCTTTCATTTCTACTGGAAAAGCTTATTGATCAGAGGATATATCAGTTGCTGAGTGCTGTGTGGAATTGCATTTACAACTCCTCTGACACACAACCCACATTGTGAGATTGTTCCCAACTGGTTGTTGTTTTTCTCGACTGAAAATACTAGAAATTTGTTGAGAATGTTAAGTAGGACTGTGAACATCTGCAACTTTTGCTATGTCCTTCGTGTTGAGAAAAACTTAACCACTGCTACAGGGTTACTTCAACACTGTATTCCTGGAGAGTTACTATTCTAAAGAGGGGGTTCCATCTTCATGATGTGAAACAACGTGCTTTGAACTAATCTAAAATTTGGTGACTGCTGTACATATTGCTGACTTTGAGCAGTGTGTCACGTTACACCATGGTGCATCACCATGTTGCAGTGCCGGGAGTACATCAGTGCATCACCATGGGCCGGGAGTGGCCCATGGTGATGCACTGCAACATTGACATGCAACACGATGCATTGCAACATTTTTTTAAATGTTCAAAAAGTATTCGCCTTCTTGTTGTGTCACGTCTTGATGGTGTATTGGTGCACCGTTTTGATGTTATGGGTGTTTTGTGACAGCAACTTACTGAGTCATGAATATTCTTGGCTATACATATAGAAAATAAATGGCCAGGAACCACCAAGATGCTGTGACAAACTCAACATGAAGCCGACCAGACAGTCCCCCCAAAAACCACCAGGATGAGGTCAAGATCTCATGAGAACAGACATTTTACCCCTTCCGCTACAGCCTATAGCAGTATCCATCATTCATAATCATTGTCCATAGTTCAAATGAATGAACTACCAGGATGAAAAACCTGGGCTCTGCCTGGGACAGTATGAAGGCAATTGTGGGGCTCAATGAAGGGGGGAGGAGTAGGCTAAAACAGAACAACTACAAATCTGACTTACTGCTGGCATAGGACCTTAATAGGTTTTATGTCAGGTTTGACACACATGCTTTCAATATCAAACACTCTGAACTCAGGAACAGTCTTTTGGCATCTCCTCCATTTATCCCGTCCTTCAATGAGCGTAGCGTCATCAACTGCTTTAAACGCTGTAGGCCTAAGAAAAGTCCAGGTCCAGATAACATTAGCAGTCGTCTGCTGAAAGTGTGCAGAACAACTAGGCCCACTTTCCCAGCAGGGGGTGCCATCTCTATGGAAACAGTCGGTGGTGGTGCCTATTGCCAAGGTTAGCCACCCCCAAACCCTTAATGATTTCAGGCCTGTTGCCTTGACCTCCATGGTCATAAAATCCCTTGAGAAACTCATTAAAGTAGAACTCCTAGCTAAGGTGGAAGTTTGCCTATAGGGCCAAGAGGGGGGTGCAAGATGCCACTCAACCTCCTATATAAACATCTAGAGGGGAGTGCGAATCATGCTTGGGTGCTCTTTGTTAATTTTTTATCTGCTTTCAACACCAGACAACCTCATTTGCTAGCTGAGAAATTACTCAGTAATTTTAACCTTGATCCGACCTTAGTAGGCTGGATACTGGATTTTCTCACTCAGAGATGTCAGAGGGTGAGGGTGAACAGGGAACTTGCCAGTGAGTTAACCTCATCCACTGGCTCCCCACAGTGATGTGTTCTGTCCCTTCTGCTGTACATCCTATACACTAATGATTGACGTAGCCATCATGATAACAGGCACATAATCAAGTTTGCAGATGACTCAGCCTACTTATTACATGTGAAAATGATCATGGTCCAGTGCTTGATTATTTTGTTTCCTGGTGCGAGAAAGCTTTCCTTCATCTGAACATCACTAAAACCAAGGATATGTCAACTGATTTCATACGTCTTCCCCCTGTCCCCTGCAGTAGTGTTATTAAGTGCCAGGACGCAGATATGGTAACATGCTACAAATATCTGGGCACCTTAATTGACAGCAAGCTTAAGTTTGACTTGAACACTGCTTCTGTGTGTAAAAGAGGCCAACAATGACTCTTTGCACTCAGGAAACTTGTTAAATTCCAGGTGGATAAAACATTAATGACCTTGTTTTATAGAGCTTTTTTTGAGTCTGTCTTGACATTTTCTATTATCTGCTGGTATGGTAACCTTACTATTAAAGATAAAAATGCACTTTCAAAGATTGTGAATGTGGCCAGTAAGCTATTGGGAGTGAAGTTCAGTAGCCTTACTGAAATTTTTAGTAACCAGATGTTTAACAAAGCCAAGTCCATTTGCAAAGACAGCACTCACCTTCTGTATGCCGAATACATGTGGCTACCATCTGGTTTATGTTTTAGCATTTCTATTGCTCTTAAACAGAGATATAAAAAATCTTTTATCCCTCTTTCTATTCAAGCACAAAACACAGCTAACAGGAGGAGACAGCCCTTGTTTATCTTCATGACCCCCTTTATTTATTTATTCCTTTTTGCTGTTTTTAACTACTATTATTATTCTCATTCCAACACAACTCTGCAATTTTTTATTCTTTTAACTCAGGTTGAATTTGTTGTTTGTTGGTATTAATTGTTGTGTGGTCTGTGGTGTATGTTTTTATGTGGTGTATTCCTGCTGCACATAAATTGCCCTTTTGGGACAAAGAATAAACAGAACTTAAACATCTGCAGAGATTCCCAAGTTACCCAGGTCATGGTATCCAAGTAGGTTAAGTCAGGTCAACTGGACTTGTTTAGTTCCTTGAAAACGTTCCACACTTCATCCAGAATAGCTTCATCAGTTACTTGGAGTAGTTAGAGACTCAAATATTTATCCTCTGGAGGATTTATCCTCTGTGTGTCAATTTCCGCGGGGGTGTGCACTCACTTTCGAGTTTTAGTTTTGTTTTCTGTGATTTCTTTGTGGGTATACACATAGTCGCACATGTTTACCCTGATTTTCATTTTGGAGCAACCCAATGGTTTCTCTCCCACTGAGTTATTCTGGTTCCCAGGGAACAACCAAATGGTCTTTTCACCTTTTACATGTGACTCACTGCACTTTTATCTTACGCTTCTGTGGAATTTCTTTCATGCAAATTAGTTTCCACTTTCTTGCAGATTACCTACTTAATGTTATGTCTGTCCTGCAAATGCTCCTTTAGTTGAATTAATAGTTATTCCCTGTGTTCTGTGTTTAGTTTCACATTCTGTTTCCAGGCACGCTGTTCAAACGTGTTGCCAATCTCACCAGTGACTCCTCGTAGCCAGATATCATGTAGCTTGCCTTCTCGCGCTCCTTAAGTTCCTGAAAAGCTGACTGTTCAACTGAGGACCACAGGAATTTAACGTTGGGTGAGGTCAGTTTGTGTAGTGGAACAGCAATAGAACTGCAACCACTAATAAATCTCCTATGAAAATTGTACTTAGGAACCACTGTGGTTGCTTATGAGACTCTGGGACTGGCCACTCTGCCACCTTCGACCTTCGCCGGATCCATGGCCACACTTCCAGGGGCGACAACATACCCTAAAAAAGAAATAGAGGGTTGGTGGATGCATCATTTCTCTGCCTTAATAAAAAGCTGGTTCTTCAAGAGATGTGTCAATACCTCACTCACCTGCTGAATGTGTTCCTCTGGGTTCAGTGAAAAAATAACAATGTCTTCTGGATACAAAAATAATTTTTTAACACGTCACAGAGGATTTCATTCACCAGGGACTGGAACACTATGAGTGCATTGGTTAACCCAAAGGGCATGCCCAAATACTAAAAATGGCCACTGGGTGTATTGAATGCACTCATCACCTTCTCGTATGCACACCAGATGGTAAGCATTCCGCGGGTCCAGTTTGGTAAAGATTGACACCCCTGCAACAGTTCAAAAGCAGAGGACATTAGTGGCAATGGACAATGATTTTTAATTGTTACATCATTTAATCCTTGGTAACTGATACAAGGTCTTAGAGTCCTGTCCTTCTTACCAGCAAAAAAGAAACCTGCCCCTGCAGGAGAGGAAGATGGGCAGATAATACCTGCACATAACCCCTCTTGGATGTATTTCTCCATGGCCTTTTGTTCTGGGTCTGAGCGTTAGTACAGCCACCCCCCTGGGAGGAGATACCCCAGGGAGAAGGTCTATGGCACAATCGTAGGGCCAATGAGGTGGTAAGGAGGTGGCTGTAGTCTTACTGAAGACCTCCTTGAGATTGCGGTACTTCTCGGGGACCCCAGTTAAATCCGTAGGTTCTATGGCCGGTTGTGGCATCTCATTGCATGGTCTAGACTTGAGACAAACTGTGTTACACTTGGTAGACCAACTAATGACAGAACCAGAGGCCCAAATAACTGGGGATTATGTTTCACAAGCCATGGAAAACTTAAAACCAGAGGGTTACTGGGGGGATCCCTCAGAAGGGAGATCCCTCAGGATGTCCAACAGTCTTTCCAAAAAGGCATCTCACAGAGCTGAGTTATTCCACCCACTGTCTGCTGCCAAGGTCCGAAACTGTATGGCCCGAGACCTGACGAAGGGACAGCAGGTCCTGGACTGCCTCTGATGACCCCCCTTAATTACTTTTTTTTCTGAGTGCCTCTGAGAAAGCCTTGGGGGATCTGCATGTTAGGAAACCCTGGCCCCACTCAGCGATGGCCCACTCTCTGGCTCTACCCCTCAGATGAGTGACTGGAAGAACTGTACACTTCCCACTGCCTCAAAAAAGTTAGGAACATTCTGAAGGTCCCATCTCACCCTGGTCACCCTCTGCTCGAGCTGCTGCCATCAGGCATGAGATACAGGATTCTTTACTCAAGGACAAACAGATTTAGAAACAGTTTTTATCCCAGAGCCATTGCTGTTCTGAATGCTGCTTAAATAAACTGAAGTGCAATACACAAATGCTGCTATGGAGCTGTGAAAATTTGGCAAGATGGTTGCCTGTGGGCAACCTATATATAAGTGTGTGTGTGTGTGTGTGAGAGGTATTTTAGTTTAGTCTATTATTTATTGTATTACTTATTCTTTTTAGATAGCATTCTGTATTTTTACCATTGGTTTCTTTGCATCAGGGATTGCATTCAATTTCGTTGTACTTGTGCAATGACAAATAAAGATTCTATTCTATAAAGGCAACTCAAGATGCTTCACTGAGATATGAGCTGGGTTGAAGAGAAAAGGTCATCGTACATAGTAGGGATGTCACGATTATAGATTTTGCTGGTACGATTATAGTCTGAGGAATAATTGCGGTTTCATGATTATTGCGATTATTTTGTGTGAATTCATTTCACAATAAGCGAATTGCGCAATGCATCGGCGTGAGATTTTCCAAGCAAACTGCTTCGGCTACCACACAAACCACGGCTTGAGTGAAATTTCTATAGGAGTACCTGCAGCGGACCATGAACTTTAAATCTTTTTCAGTGATTAAAGGCCTTAAGAGACGTATAACAATGACTGGTGCGCAGTGTTATATACGACTGCACTGACGGCAGTTATAAGCTAAAACAGTGGTGGAGAAAATACATTATTGTCAAAAAACAAGGAGAAGGAATGTGGATTTAACCTCTGTTTGTTTTGATTCCAAGAAAAAGAAAAACCCAGATGGACGTAAAAGATGAACAAAAATGTAAGTTTCTTACACATATTTAGTTTGTCAGTATTTTTGAAACTGTGACGAATTATTCTGTAGTTATTATGCAGAATGCATTTAATGTTTTTTCATCACTGTAATCTCACCCAGTTTCGGTTTGTCACAGCATAAGCTCGTGAGGCTTATGTTTAAAAAATGAGCTTCCATTTCAACTCACCTTCCTTGTAGTCATTACGAAGCTGATGGAGAAGTAATTTCTCATCCCTGTTTAGCAAATATTCGGCTAACTCAGCTAACGTGCACGCCGGCCACAGTTTTAGTCCCTGGGCTTCGTCCAGCCGTCAGTCTGTTGTCTTTAAAGGGTCGGTGATTTGCTTCCAACTGTTAGCAAGGACATGTAGTTGTTGTTTACAAACTTCTCTGTCCTCCTCGTCCGTCAAAACACACGGTAGATTCTGGGTGTGCCGCTGGTGAAACTTTTATTTCGTTCCGTGGTGCACATTACGCTGATCTGTTTATGGTACCAGCTTAATCCACTGTATGTGTTTTGAACAGAAACACGATGTAGAGGAGCCTTCACAATTAATTAAGCGCGAAGTTTCAAACCGCGGTTAATAGTGAAATTGGTTAACCGTGACATCCCTAGTAGATAGTGAAATGAATGATTTACAGGATTCAGGAGCCGAGGTTCCAGCCGTGGAGCTGACGAGGTTTCCTGGGTCATGTGCTGTGTGACTACCGAAACAGGAGTTGTTCCATCTTGTTTATTAGGCCTCCAGCATGTGCAGAATGACCTCCTCATTGGTTAGCTGTTAGCAACCCAGTAATCAGCCCTGAAAGATGCTGTTTTGTCTGTTGCCTGTGCAGCTCTTGACCGTGTTCAAGCAGCGTGTCTTGCAGCGCTCCTGCCGTCGCTGCCCCCACTGTGGGGTCCGTCATGGCCAGAATGTACTGTTGTGGTATAAACATTGTTTTAAAAGACAGAAACAAGGTCTTCAACGGGTCTCACAGTTTATTCAGAATGCAGGCAGGAAAATGCCTTTTCTCTCTGTGACATGACTGGAGACACATACTCATATCAAACTGCTGATACGTTGAGAACAAATGCGACTTGGTGTAACCAACTGGCCTTGGACAGAGTACAGCTTATGGTGATGTCATCTGATATGACTGGTCACCCCAAGTGAATGGTCTACATTCCGCCTCTTTCTGGCCCCATAGCCAGAAACATTCCAGGCCATATATTGTAAAAACACGAATGCTTGTATAAATCAAAAATTAGGGAAAATCATTATACGAATGATCATAGTGTATGAATTTGCTGCATGGCTTATAGAAAAATGAAACACTTTGGATCATGTATGCGCATGGAATAACACAGGTAACCAAATAAAGAAAAAAATGATACTCTTTGCATATAACATGAGTTTAAGTGCACAAGTGTAAAGAATGGTACATCCAATTTCAAGTGATGTTGTGTTGTTTGTCAGTGCAGGCAACCAGCAATCATTTAAAGATCCCGAAGCCCAAAAAATAAGTAAAGTAAGTGAAATTTCATTTTGTAAACATGCTGTATGAAAATGTATATTGCAAATAAATCTACTCATAAACTGGACCTCAAATTAAAAAAAGATTATTTTATGTAGGAAACAAAAACTAGAAAACAAACAAACAAACTGGACCTCAAATTAAAAAAAAAAAAATTTTTATGGAGAAAACAAAAACTAGAAAAAAAACATAAATTTTGGTTTTGCCCTAGGCATTCTCACTTGGTATAATGGGGATTTTCTAGTGTTGATTTGTTTTTCCTGATAATGTAGTAATAAGCAGAAATAGATCAGTGTCAGTAGTTTCCAATGGTAAGTGCCAATTAGATTATGTCTTCTTCAGCCCAAATGTCAGTGTACATACCAGTCAGGGCCTACGCCCCCCCCCGCTCTGACCCGGTGCCATACCACTCAGCAGGATGGGGGCGGAGTACTCGTGACTGTACCTCAGGGACATCTGAAAGGTAACAGTGGATTGCACCCGATATCTGACACAAGCCAAGCCATACCCACCCACTTAGTGAGTTGTACTAGAAGGGCTGTGCAGTGCCTGCTAAGTCACAGTACACAACAAGAGATACTAGTAATCGCCAAATTAACAGAACATGATAATAATTTTTCCCCAAATCAAAACACTATAAAATTCATACCAAGGGAGAATCTAGCAAGATTAAGAACACATCACAATTGCATAGTGGCTAGTTGAAGCAAGAAATCAATTATTTCATTTTCTCCGTTTCCTTTTGTCCTAAGTTCTAACTTCCCAAATAGCCAAAACTACATAAAAAAGATCAAAGTCTGTGCTTCAGGGATCCGTTAACCTTCATATTATAGAAAATACTCAAAGCAATCGTCTCATTGTAATTGATCAACAGTGTGACAGTCTGATAAAGACTGCTCCTCTATCTTCCTCCACAGAGAACACTGAGCAAAGGAAATGAACAAAATGTGTTTTTTTTACAAACTCAAAATTAAACAAAACGAGTGATATATTGTTCAGTCAATTGTGTCATCACTTTTACAGAATCAGAGCAATCTTTAAAATTCCAGGAACCCAGTCAGGTATTGTGGACATGTCAAGGTGTGCATTGTTAGTACTTTTTGGTTGTGGAGGTAGTTGGTGTTCTTTCAGCTGAGCCATCATCCAGTGAGTTTATGAGGTAAGATTTCTGCGTTTTGGAATACAGCAGCAAAGGAAACAAAACATACAGCAGAGCTGTTATACATTGGAGCCCCCCCCCCACAATAATCACGGTTGAAAGTCTCATCAGGTAATATGTAGAGGTCAGTGGCGGCTGCTGGTCTTTCAAACAGGGGAAGCTCATTTTACGCCTACATCATAAAATTTGTCATTTTATTTCTACATAAATTCTGCCTTCCGTTCCTTTTGTAGAAAATGGTGTGTGACCCTGTAATTGAGTCGACTCATGGAGGCTAATTAGTCTGCAGAGATAAAGTAGTGAGATTCTTGTCAGACACATAACCATATATATCTATCTTAGCCTTACAGCCTAATGACACCATGATCAGATTATTTCCCATATTGTAAGGATCAGTTAAAGGCCATTTAAAAGTAAATGTATATGGACATGAAAACTATTTTTTTCAAAAATCCTTAAATAAAATTTCATTACATTTTAAGTTCAAATCAAATCTAGAGATGACA
>OMMV01203129.1:0-14859 GCA_900302635.1 Chatrabus melanurus
AATGTGCGAGTACAGTATTAAACTGTTTATCGATGTATACAAGATGCAGTAAATCAAAAATGGCCACCAAAATGGTTGCCATTATTACATTTTTCCCTAAATGTTCCCTAAATGTGGGTGATGATTTTAGTTTTTTCTTCAGTTCAGGCTCATTTGGTGGCATTTTGCCTTAAGTGAAAAGCTGCTCAGTTGGATTCAGATCATATTATTGACTGGACCATTGCACAATCCTCCATTTGTTTACCGCTAAATTCTTTGGTTACTTTCACTGGATTTTTTGTGTCCATCTCCATTATAATGACTTTTGAAGCATGCTACCTTCTTCAAAGGTTGCATCATCAAAAAATACTACTGAGAATTCTCTTTCCTTCTCCACACTCTTTGTTTCGTTCTCTTACAAGTTGATGTTTATCTCATCTTGCATCCTTGCATTTCATTTGCGGTGTTTGAAATTTATCACAAATGATTACAAGACGATTCCGTTGCTGTCCATTTCCAAGGACATATGGCCGGCAGCATGGCAACAATCAGCGCTGCGGTGCTGCTGTAAAATTAAAGGCGTGTTTATGATTATGCTCCCATGCCAAATCTTACACTCCATATTTGTTTATTGGCTTCCCTTAATAATGTGTGAAGGGGGATCTTAATTAGATTAGTCTTAATAAAGGAGTAATTTGCATTACACAAGGTCATTCATTATCTGTTCACAAACTTAGAAGGTCGGGTTATCAGCTGATAAAACTTGTCAAAGCTTTTGTGAAACATAATATACACAACTCACGGATTGGCTGTAACAGTTATTAAAACTGCATTCAGCGAGGAAACAGTGGCTTTTGTAAACCATATAAAAGATTTGTCAGGATCTAATAACGCTCCACTCATGTATGAAGTCGAACAAAAAGGCTTGTGATGTGATTATTATATTTTACATTATGAAAATACCCCCTTTTTTGGCAAGTGCACACATTTATAGCGATTAGGCCGCTGCATTGACTGCTCCCTAATGATGTGTGAGTGAGAGATCTAAGGGCCGAAGCTGTCTTGATTGTGATGAAACAAGGCCGGGGTGAAAGCATTGAACAGGGGAGGAGACCTATGTGCTAATCCCACAATCAACACTGTCTCCGCGGAGGGGTTTAGCATAAAAGCAACAGCTGCAGTGGTGCGCTGGTCACCAACCACAAACCTCAGGTCATTTGGCAGCAGTTTAATCAACATCCAAATCACAGCAGCCCAATTGAGGAGATTAAAGTCATTGTTTTTGTTTTTTTTTCTCTTCTTTCGCTCAGAAATTCTCGGTGTTATCCGCATTGACGGGAAAAGGGTCGAATGTTTCTGTCATAATGGGTTCAAAGCGTATATGTTGTTCATGCCAAGTTGATTTGCCTTTAAAATCCCTCCCTGGAAAATCCTTCAGGCCCTACACCTGTTCTGACGTGAACATGACAATCCTTCAGGCTTTACACCTGGTTCAATATGAAATAGCAGCTATTATGTAGTAAACAATACAGTCTTCAATACAGAGTGGTTAAATTAACAACGAGAGGCAAGATATAGCCTACGTCCGCTAACACCCGACATAGTGATCCCTGCAGAAATTGTTCAAAGTGTAGGACCCCGAGCACAATCTTGTGGAGGGCACTTAGGTCTGAAGACAAACATCATTATTGCCAGATCAGCAAGTCACCTAAAATAAATGTTTTTTTTAAGGGGTGAATAGTGTTCACATATTTTACTTATTAGCTACCGCCACAGCGCATCACGGGAGCTATCGGATTGGGGTTTATCCATCTGTAATTCCAACGTGAAATCTCATTAACGCCATTCCCCCCAGATGGCTACAGATACAGATGTGATATGGTTATATATGGATAGGGGGCAGCCTATAGTTTTGCACCTCACATTTCATTTTGACCTTGACCTTCAACGTGACCAAGATTTGGGACATTGAGATGTGCGACTTTGAGGAAAAGGGGTGGTATCTGGTTAACGCGACTCCTCCAAGCCTGCAAGGGATACAAATATGATACGGGTACCAAACAGCAGGGAAGGTCTGTAGCTTTGCATCTGACCTTCCGTTTTGACCTGTGAGGACATTGAAATAGTTCTTTATATCAACACCAAACCAAAACTAAAACCATTACCCATGGGGAGGAAACATTTTGGCGAAATATCATAATGGCAGCCATTTTGGTGGCCATTTTGGATTTATTGCATCTTGTTTACATTGAAAAACAGGGCAATATTTTCTTGACTCAGATTCCTGGCAGGAGCATTACGGCCCCTCTGGTCCTGCTTGTTCATATTTATTTATAAATATCAGATATTTACCAGCTTCTTATTAGATTAGACTGAATATGCCAAAAAATATTTGAGCAGCACTGTGTGTAAACTAGGGTGGCGTCCACACAAAGCCACGCTTAGCCCTATACACATAGATTTTTTTAATCGAATCGGCCTTCCAGCTAGATGTAACCGGTGTTTTCAGAGCCCGAAACCGCTAATCTTTTGAACCGGGTCCCAGAGTGAACAAATTTGAAAACGCCGCCCTTGCGGCTTCATTATTATAAGCAATGCGCACATTTTGTGAACTGATGATGTCATCGCCCCAGCTTTCTAACGTCAGCCTTAAGCCTTAACCCTGCTACGTTCCTTCACAACAACAACATAAATACTTAAATATTTACTTAAATAATGGGTGACTAGTCAATATTCTGAAGGCCTGTTGGTCGAAAAATTGTTAAAAATGGTTGTATACAGTTCAAACTCAGTAAAATGGAGCAAAATAGAGTTACTTTTAAGGGACTTGCCCTACAGGTAGAAATATTATATTTATAAAATACCCAACAAGTAAGGATTTTATTTGTAAAATTTGGGGGCAAGCCCCCAAAACCCACAGATTTATTATAATTATTAACCCTAACCCTTAAAAGTAAGTAACTAACTAACCCTAATTTTCGAACCAATGGACCTTCAGAATAATGACCTGTCCCCAAATACTGCGCCTCAAACGCGTCCATTATATCGGCGTATTTCGACTGTCACGACTGCAGTCAACATTCTCCTGTAGTTTAGACGATTTATAATCCAGCGTGTCTCAAAGCAGAAATTTATTCTCCACGAATGTTTGAAATGTTCCATGTTGTTCAATAAAACTAAGTAAAAAGAAAGAAGTTACACTTCTTCACACTGTCTTCTTCTCTGTTTTTGGTTTATTTCCATGGCAGCGTTACAGCGCCGCATACAGGCCTGGCATATATACTACAGTGCTTAGAGTTGGTTTCACTGGTTTTGTGTGGACGCAGAAATTTCTTGAGACGATGCCGTGTTTATGGAAATAAATGTACAAACGACAAAGAAAATGACTGGATAGGGAAAGCTCTGTCTTCGTGTGGATGTGTCCTAAGAAACTACTTTTGTTTGGCTTCTCCCATTTCTTCATGGTTACCACAGCACATCTGCATTTGGCACAAATTTTTCAGTCTTTTTCAGCAACCCCCTAACATGAAGGAGCTAAACGCTAAAGGCCCAGTCACACTATGACTATTACCTCAGCCGATGGTGAATGCGGTGAAAGGGAGATAAAGGCGGCCAAATGTCAGCAAAAATCACGTTCCGGGAATTTGGTAGCGAACCTCAAACTCAACACGGCATTCCACGGCATCATGCTAGTTAAGGCCTGCCGACGCGGGCGTTAGCCAGCGCTCCATTAGAACAAGCAGGACCTTTGCCAATGTGGCAACGTGCTGGAGAGGGGTTCGACACACCACTGTCCAGAGATTCTGAGCAGGCAGGGCGAAGTAGCACCCAAAGGTTAGCCAGCGTAGACGATCGCACCAGTAACTTCAGCTACCGGATGCTACTGGATGCTAACGAAGGCTACCATGGTCGTAGCGAAGATTAGCTTTCTCTACCGGTCTCCAGGGTTTTCAATTGAGTGTTATTATGTGACTACTGGATTTTATCCTCGCACAATAACTGTCATTCCAATAATCGTGGCGACGGATGTGCAAGGCTCAATATTGGCATTTCATTGTGGTTTAGAATCCAATATTGCCGTAACTTTGTCTCTTATAAAGTTTAAGAAGATCTCGCTCTCTTCTTCTGTTCACACGTACCACACCATGTATTATAGAATGTCATGTGACTCTTTCTGTACGTCATGTGACCTAAGTGCGTAAAAAGTGTTTCCATTGCAGTTTTGCGAAATATGGCTTTCCTGAATCACCAAAAAAAAAACACCTCATGCGAGTGTAAAAACTTTTTTACGATATGAGGTTTTTTTTTCAAAATTTACATTTTTCCATTATTCATCTTTTCAATTCGCAATTTCAAATTACGCAATTTGAAGACTAATAGAACCCGCCTAATGGTGCTGTTTTTCACAGTAACGGTCATTACTGTGCAGCCGCTGGTGCTTTGACATTAAAATGGTTTAATGGTGAAGCACATTCAGGAAAACGAGTTGGCACCAGTAGCTTTAGATTTAACTTACTGCGGCAACAGAAGATGGCAGACAAAACAGTGTCAGGAAAAACCCTGCCATCGCTTCAGGAAGTGTGGCGGCGATGTCTGAAAGAGTAGCAACACCTCAAAAAGCAAAGCTGTCAAAATGTAAAGCGTATCAGTGCCAGATCGTGATAACACTTTAGGAAAATCACAGCATCAGTCCTCTATCTGTCCTAAGCTGTGCTGAAGTGTTGGTGTGTTGCTGTTTCTCCAAAGACCAAATAACTTGGGAATGAAAAGGGGATATTACAGAAATGGCGAGGGATGTGCAGCTCTCTTTGGGAAAATGGTGCGATACATAGATACATGAACTTTTTTTATTAGGGAACAATTCGATGAGATTCGATTTGGTGCAATATGATGCAATCTGATACAATTATTTTTTTAATGTTGATGTTCAATTTCCATGACAAGCCAAAACAGCCAAATGTGGCATTGGTTACGTTCAAATGCATATTTCAATGAAAGACCAGGGTCCTTCTTCAAGTTTTTGCTACTCGCTGCCTCTGTTCGCCTTTTGTTCACCACTGGGGGGCAGCACCACATACAGTAGCAGAAAGCACAGCGTAGAAGAAGCCCAGAAGAAGAAGCCAGCTATTAGCACAGCATAACTTTCCCGTTCCTGTGAGCTGGTATGACAGTATTAACAAATTGTGACCTGAACGTCAAGTTCAAACAGGCGCAGCCCCAAATCAGAAAAAAGATGGGACAGTATGGAGAATGCAAAAAAAAAAAAAAAACCTGCAGTGATTCTGACATTTACTTTGACTTCTATTTCTTTGCAGACAGTATGAATCCAACATATTTCATGTTTTGTGTAGTCAGCTTCATTTCATTTGTTAATATGCATCCATTCCTGCATTTCAGGCCTGCAGCACATTCCAAAAAAGTTGGGACGGGGGGAAATTTAGGGCTAGTAATTTGGTAAAAATAAATAAAAAATTTCAATCAGGTGATGTCAACAGGTGATTGGAATCATGATTTGGTACAAAAGCAGTATCCACAAATGCCTGAGTCTTTGAGGAGATGTGCTGAGGATCTCCAGTTTATCAACAAATGCGTGAGAAAAATTATAGAAATGGTTAAAAACAATGTTCCTCAAAGAAAGACTGGAAGGGATTTGCATATTACTCCCTCTACAGTGCATAATATCATTAAATGATTCACGGAATCTGGAGGAATTTCAGTGCATAAAGGGCAAGAGCGCAAGCCTAAGCTGAGCACCCGTGACCTCCGATCCTTCAGATGACACTGCATCAAGAACTGCCATTCATCAATAATTTCAATTTATTTATATAGCGCCAAATCACAACATAGTCGCCCCAAGGTGCTTTACAAGGGTAAGGGCTAACCTTACCCACCCCCTGAGCAAGCACAATGGCAACAGTGGTAAGGAAAAACTCTCTGGATGTTTTAGGGCGAAACCTCAAGCAGGCCAGACTCAGACCTTGTCCATACTGCTCTGTTTTCCTGTGAAAATGGCTAAATATCTATTCATTTTGGCCCTTCGTCCACACTAATCCACCGTTTCAGGGTGGCAAAAACAGCGAAACACTAGAGTCGTTTCTGTGTGTGGACAGCGTATCCGTCTATTTTGGGAAAGGGTGCAGTAACATGAACTGCCAGCAGGAGGAAACAACGGTTTGTGCTGTCACTGTGAACACGTCTTTTAAACGCAGAAGAGCACACACACTTCCTCAGGTAAGTGTTTTTGACATGTTTATCCATGTTAATCGCATGTTTAGCGATAAACATCGCGCTGTATAATCTGCATGTTGCATATCTATAGACCACAGAAAGTGCTTTTGCTTATGTTGAGCGCACCCATGTCACTATAAGCCTCCTGCCACACGATGGCAAAATGTGACACCCTTCTGCTTCACAGCTCGCTCCAAACACCGAAAAAGAAATGAATACGGCTTAATGTGAACGCAGATATTTGGACGCAGATATTAGATATGGACACGTACCGTATTCGTTTAGAGCCGGAGCTCCAAGCGAAAACGGAGCAGTGTGGACTAGGCCTCAGAGGGATGACCATCTGCGATGGCCATACTACCAATGACAACAAATGAATAAGACAATGTACAACAGTGAAATTGTCAGGCATGCACAGACAGGAGAAGTCAACGTTCAAGATCCCATGCGGTCCAGCGATCATGTCGCCCAAAACGCAACCATGTGGTAGGAGCTGGAGTCCATGATGCGAAACGGCACTGGGACACTGCCGAGGGGATCCACACTCAGACAGTCGGGGCCATCATGGAGTCAATCTTCTGCTGAATCATCATCCTCAGGACCTCGAACAAAGGGCAGAGCAAAGATACAACAGCCGGAGTGACCAACACACACGAGTAACATTTTAAAACAGAATAGCAGACAGGATGCTAATGCGATCGCCAACAACTTACTCCTACCTTACCCAACATATAACAGCTTAGAGGCATCTGTGTTGGACCATCACACAGTAGAAACATGTATTGTGTTCAGACGAATCAGTATTCCAGATCTTTTTTGGACCAAGAATGAAAAGTACCATCCAGACTGTTATCAGCAGCAAGTCCAAAAGCCAGGGTCTGCGATGGTATGAAGTTGTGTCAGTGCCCTTGGCAAAGGTAATTTACCCTTCTGAGATGGCAGCATTAATGCAGAAAAGTACATTTAGATTTTAACGCAACATATGCTGCCTTCATGACGACATCTTTTCCAGGGACGCCCATGCATTTTGCAACAAGACAATGCAAAGCCACATTCTGCACACATTACAAAGTCATGGCTACGGGTACTGGACCGGCCTGCCTGCAGTCCTGACCTGTCCCCAATAGAGAATGAAATGAAATGAAAGATGCAACAACGACAACCCCATACTGTCGCACACCTTAAAACATGTTTGCGGGGAAAATGGGACAAAATAACACCTGGCATGCATCATGGCTTGGTATCCACAGTGACAAAATGTCTTTTAAGTGTTATGAGAAGGTATGGCAACATTACAAAGTGGTAAATGCTTTCGCGTCCCAACTTTTTTTTTTGTAATGTGTTGCGGGCCTGAAATGCTGGAATGGATGTATATTAACAAATGAAATGAAGTATGTTGGGTTCATACTGTCTACAATGAAGAAGAAGTCAAAGTAAATGTAAGAATCACTGCGGTTCTTTTTATTTTCCATACCGTCCCAACTTTTTCTCATTTGGGGTCGTACATTTATTCGTTATACTGCCTACCACTATCAGACATGTTGGTTTTGTTTTCACCACTGAAAGTTAATGTTCCCGTGACCAGTCAAGTGAGAGCCATGCACCGACCTTTGAACTTTTACAAGAGTTTGAAAATGCAGAAGTAGCAGCGAAACAAGATTAACTCAACCAATTTATAATGTTAACACTGAGCCATCGACTGGTTCATCATACATTTCGATCATTTCAGGGGTCTGTGCATCAATCTACTCATAGCTTTTACTTAATTGTTGCACCACTAGAAATAGCCATAAAAATGATCATGGATCTGCCTCAAAATCTAATAAACCTTTCCTTTCAGCAAAGGTCTACCTCCCCCCAAAATATCACTCTTTTTTTTTTTAAATACCCTGCAGACAGAGAAACCAACAAACATGGCTGAAGACAAACTAGCCTGGAAATATCGCTTCCCCTGCAGAAATATAATGATCTAATATCAAATTTTAACACAATTATACAGAATTACAGTGGAAAAGTACTTGGCTGTCCATGTAATATAGAGCCAATATACCATTTTGCGTCTACCATATGTGTAACACTGTGCCAGTAATTGCCAGGATACCGTTACGATAATTAAGGTGTGAGTTGACATTTTGCAGTACACACTGTCAATGCCTGTGTGACTCAGAAAACAAGGATTTAACGTAATTCATACAAATAAACCTTTCAATCCATAGATAAATTTGTTCTTGTGTCACCACGGTAAAAGATTGACACAATGAGTACGTGTATCTCCCTCGCGAGTGATTTTTGACAGACTTTCTCCTGCCTTTCCAGTTATAATTACTTTGGATCCAGCAACGGATGACAAATGATACCCCAGTGGCTGACGTCCTTTTTGGAGACTCGTTGCTGGTGAAAATAAGGTTTGTTTTGAAATGTTCTACCAATGTTGCGTATGTGTGTGTGTGAGTGTGTGGGCAATTATGGCAAGTAATTTCTTGTTGTTTTTGCCATTAAAACAGTTTATTGCTCTTTTTTAAAAAGCTGTAGGTGTATGTGAAAGACAAAAGACTGTGTGTTGCTCATGAAGCGGTGCATTTTTACACCATCATGCTGAAGTCAAACTTGTATTTTGGCTGTGAAATTCGCATCTAGCTTCAATTCTCTTCAGTGTTATTTTCCATATTCTGTGATTTTTCTTGTGTTTTCCGCTCGTGTATTCCATGAAAACAGCTTGTGTCAAGTTCAGTATTGGAGAACTTTTACATGTAACTTTGGATTGACGTCTACTGACCTTGGCTCCAAGTAAACAATATCCAAAGTGACATAATTTAAAAAATTTAAAAAACTATGTGGCAATGAAGCATGACACGACAGACATACATTCCCTTCACGTAATATATTCTTATCTTGGTAGTGCTAGCTAGCCTAGCGCAGTTACAACAGTGGCTCCCCATACTAACTTGACTGGTGAGCATGAAATTATTTGAGCTCAAGTATGTATTCCAGCCAATGTTCTGTTATTATGTGTTCACTGGTAACATCTGCCTACTATGAAATGTGCGACTCTGCAAAACAGTAAACCTTGTGTAGTACATTGTCTTGCATAGTCTAATGGTTTGTGGGTTTAACTTATTTGAATAGTTATAATGTAGGACTTAAAGCACACATACTTTAAGTTCTACATTACTATCTATATATCTATCTATCTACTCCATGCACAATTATTAGGCAAGGGAGTATTCTGACCTTATCATCATGGCTATGCGTATTTTCCAACTCCAAGCTATATAAACTTGAATTCATATTGGATTTAAGCATTCTCAGGTGACATGTATTTGTATGAGGGAGGGTGTGGCCTAAAGTGATTAACACCCTAAATCAAGGTGTGCATAATTATTAGGCAGCTTCTTTACTTCAGGCAAAATGGGCCAAAAAAGATTTAACAGGGAGTAAAAAGTCAACAATTGTAAAATGCCTTTCAGAGGGATGCAACTCTCTTGAAATAGCTCAGCTATTGAGGCGTGATCACCGAACAATCAAACGTTTTGTTGCAAATAGTCAACAGGGTCGCAAGAAAGATGTGGAGAAGAAAAGACGTAAATCAGCGGCAAAAGACTTAAGAATTAAATGTGAGGCTACCAGGATCCCATATGGTGGCACAGGATCATCCAGTGCCACCATATTAAAGGACTGCAACCTACCTGGAGTGTCCAGAAGTACAAGGTGTTCAGTGCTCAGAGACATGGCCAAGGTAAGGAAGGCTGAAACACGGCCGCCACTGAACAAGACTCACAAGTTGAAACGTCAAGATTGGGCCAAGAAATATCTGAAGACAGATCTTTCAAATGTTTTATGGACAGATGAAATGAGAGTGACTCTTGAAGGACCGGATGGATGGGCCCGTGGCTGGATCACTAATGGACACACAGCACCACTTCGAGTCAGTTGCCAGCAAGATGGAGGAGGGGTTCTGGTATGGGCTGCTATTATTAAGGATGAGCTAGGTGGATCATTTCGGGTTGAAGATAGCCTTAAAATCAACTCCCAAACCTACTGCCAGCTTTTCAAAGATACTTCTCTTCAAGCAGTGGTACAAGAGAAAGTCTGCATCATTCAAAAATGCTGTGATTTTTATGCAGAACAATGCTCCATCACATGTGTCCAAGTACTCCACTGCTTGGCTAGCCAGCAAAGGCCTCAACAATGACATGGCCCCCTTCCTCACCTGACTTAAACCCTATTGAGAACTTATGGGCCCTTCTTAAATATGAGATTTACTGTGAGGGAAAACAGTCCACCTCTTTGTAGAACATTTGGGAGGCTGTGGTTGCTGCTGCACCAAAAGTTGATCATCAACAGATCAAGAAACAAACAGACCTCATGGATGGAAAGGTTCAATGCAGTTATGGAAAAGAAGGGTGGCTATATTGGTCACTGAATATTTTTGAAATGTCAAAAGTGTTTATTTGTTAATTTTGAGTTGTTTATTTTCATTAGTTAGAGTAAGTATAACAAATAAACAAGTGAGTGACGGGAAAATTTTAGTTTTTCATTTAGTTGCTTGATAATTCTGCACACACACATATATATATATATATATATATATATATATTAGATTCTCCCCGTTTCCATCTTGCTGGATGTCTCTCTTCTTCTTCACCATGCTCCTCCACCATTCTTCCACTGTTTACCTCAGCTGTCCATCAGTGCCTCTTCTAAGTGAGAGCTGCTGTCTCTGACTAGTGAGCACTGATGACAACGTAGTGCTCGTAGGTGAATGGAAGTTGAAATCTAAGAGTCGTCTGGATGATTACAGTGCTTCTTAGGACAAAGATCTGCATGGGGCATTGTCATGAGTATCATCAGAAAAGGTGCAGCATCGGCGAAGAGACAAAGTAGAAGTTGCAGTTTAAAACCAGAGACAAAATCCAATCCCCACAGCCTGTGTAATTACTGAGGATCAGGCTTTATCAGTGGCAGACATCAGCCCTGGGATCTCAAAGAAGATTAGTCAAGAAATGTTCAAAGCAAGAACAAGTAGTACGGAGGGAGCACTCTTAAACAAAAAAACACCACCTAATGTTGAATAAGGGATTATCAGGTGGATGTCAAATATTGTGTTTCAAACACAACAGATAGGTAAGCACTGAGAATTAAAAGGAGGCTGGGTAGTCTGCAGTCCCTTATCTTTTGTCAGATGGGTTTTCTCAAAAGAAATGTGTCATTGTAAGGACTGTTCAAAGTTTCTTTTTTTTTTAATAATTTTTTATTGCAATACAGCAAATCAAAGGAGATATTCGAATGCAGCGTATTCTTAGTGGATTCTTTAATAGCCACTTGCTCACATTAATTTAAAACTGGCTAAAAAAAATCAGAGGGATACTGAACAAAATATCAAACACGATGACACTGTGAATGATCTCTCATAGAAAATATACGTGCAGTGATATGCATAAAGTGTCATGCTGGCTTTGTGGCTTTTATCTGCAGTTACAAAACAAATCGGCTGTTCAAATGTGAGGTCACGGGCAGCAGGGGCACTGAATAGTAGAGTGGCCAAGGACTTCAGTGTGAGGTAGTGGGAAGCCTTTAAAGCAATGAATTAATAAATTGTTCCACCCAACTCTGCATATACAATTGAAAAAAATAAAAGCTTACAAAGAAGGTGAGGGTGAATTCTAATTTGCCAACTGTGAACTTCCAGTAATAACCGTATGCGTATGGGGCCAACCTAATAAGTCAATAGCAGGCCCAGCATTTCACAGTGGGTATGGTTCCCCATGGGCCACCCAAAGAAGGCACAGATATTTCACTCCAAAAAGGGCCCACATGGGCCCAAAAGAAGCTTGTTAGCTGGTCAGTGCTTCCCAACAAAAATGGTTTGGTGCCTGCAGTGATTCACAACTATTCTCTGTGCTGCAGACATGAAATTGATTAAGAATTTCTCACATCTGGCCACAAACGCATATGTTTGTTTTTAACTGTTGTTGTTTTGCCTTTGTTTTTTTCAAACCAAAATACAAACAGGCAGGCTGGAGGACAAGTCAAGTCAGACCTGGGAGCATGCAGCGTTGCCGCAATTTGCCACATCCACCGTACCATGGAACTGCCTCGGGTCCTGGATGGCAACATCCCAGGCAGACAACCAGTCCATCCTCACCTCTCAAAAGTAACCATCTATCTGCCACAGCAAGGTGAAACATGGGTGACCCTTGGCCTTCTCCAGCCGTTGGAGTCCTCAACACTGAGGCACCTGCTTGTAGGATCATGCACAGAGTAAAGCGGCACATGGCCAAAATGTCGTAGCTGACATCCCCTCACAATGCAAGTCATACTCCTCATCTGAGTCTCTCTGAGTAAGCGTTCATTTGACACGGAGTCATTCCAGCGGTAACCAAGGATTCTCCAAAGAGACCGAGTACCAAAAATGCAGTCATTGCTTTAGGTCCCCAGTTTGCTTCCAAGTCTCACAACCATACAGTAAGAAAGGAAACACCAGGACCCTGAAGACTTGAACCTTCGTTCAGCGACCTCATAATTCCATAATCTTTCCAGGCACAGAGACATGAATGTCACTGTAGAGATATGTGAATGTCTCTGCAAGTTCAGCTGTTTCATTGCACACAGATACACTTCTGATGCTCGAGTCCAGGAAGTCATTGAACGCCAGGATCTTAAGGCGCAGTCACACTATGACTTTTACCCCAGTGTGTGGTGAACGCAGGGCAAAGTCGAGAAAATTGGTCAAACGTCAGCAAAGCCCACGTTCCCGGACTTTGGTAGTGAACCTCAAATGCAGCAGGACGTTCCACAACGTGGTGCTAGTGGAGGCCAGTGGAGGCGGGCTTTAGCCAGCGCTCCATTAGAACAAGCAGGACTTTTGCCAACATGGCAACATGCAGGAGAGGAGCTTGACACACCACTGTCCAGTGATTCTGAGCAGGCAGGGCGAAGCAGCACCAAACGTTAGCCCGCATAGACGATCGCACCAGTAACTTTGGCTAACAGATGCTCACGGATGCTAACAGAGGCTACCATGGTCGTAGCGGAGATTAACTTTCTCTAGCGGTCTCCAATGTGGCCAGAGGTATGTCAGCAAACGGCGAGGAATTTTAAACGTTGAAATTTTTGAACGGGGTCGACGTTCATCGGCAGAGGACAGCGGAGCCCAGCGGTGACTAGCGGACACCAACGTTTGTAAGTAAGTTCGTCTACATTGGCCCAAGCGTCGAGGTGTGACTGCGCCTTTAGTCTTGATCCTGGACAATCACACACCCAGACACTCTTATTCTTCACACAGCTGCAGCCATTGATTCTGTAAAGATCACAACATACGCAAAGTCAAACTCAGTAAACCTTTCCTCCTTTTTACTGAGTATTTATTCAACGGCGAGCTGATATTCCGCGGTATCAAGACTGGACGAGGCCTGCCTGTAATTGTTGGTTCCTGGCGCGAACATCACCCCGTCTGATATCAGCAGCAATAATGATTGCAATTTGACACGATTGCCGACCGGTGCGCATGCGCATTCGCAATAAACATTTGCCAAGCGGATGAAGCAGATGGCAGCCAGTTTTGATAAATTAGCGACTTTGTCACTAGATTTAGCAACTTTTGGCCATCTCTAGCGACTACAAACCTTATTTAGCGACAAATCTGGTGACTTTTCACAACTTTGGCCAACATCAAAAAGATTGTCCGTCCCTGCGCCCCGTCTGCAGACTCCACCGCACAGCACAGGTGGAGTGCGGCACAGATCGCCCAACCCCCTACTCACTCCCACTCGGTTTGCATGTTCTACTCTACGGCTATGGGCAATGCAAGTGGAAGTGAGTAAGGGACGGTCGAAGTAACTCGTTTCGGAGAGCACCACACAGTGTACAGAGCTAAGCTAAGCTAAACTCAGCCGCTCCACCAGAAAAGCTGGTTTCGCAAATACAATACATATGGTCCTTCCGTTCTGACATTTCAGAATAAAAGTCCTCAATATAAATTCTGCTGACCAGCGGGAACTTGCAAAAATCTATTATTAGTAGTCAATGTTTTACGTATCTTGAGAAGTTAATCCAGTGTTGAATAAGCATATTAATGCATGGATTCATTACATATCAGACCGGTTTGCAGGACCGCAGCACATCAGCTGCCTGGTCCTGCAAACCGGTCTGATATGCAATGAATCCATGCATTAATAAGTACATATCAGTTATATCTTAAATGAGAGTTTTGAAGACTTTATTTTCTCCATGTTAAGACTTGACAGTGGTAGAAATAAAGTAAAAGGTTGGTATGCCTAAAGTTTTCACATGTACTGTAGCTCACTTGTCTGGCTATCACCAGACTAAGTTCAATCTATGAACTTAGTCTGGGGAGTCGGCGCTGTATTTCTCCTGCACAAGAGGCACGGCTCTGTACGCGATTGGATAGTCCTTTAACCAATCAGACCAACGATGCGGGTGACGTACTTTGCAGAGCGATGCGAAAACGTGTCAACAAACGTGTTATCGTCGCCAGCGACCGGTTACAAAAGCAGTAAAAGCATCTAGCGATTTTTTTTGAGAAATATCGTAGCACAATATAATTTTACACAACAGTCTAACACAACTGTATTTCCAAACCAGTAACGTGAGTACTCACAAACGCTGCTTGCCGTCCAGTGTTGCCAGATA
>OMMV01203130.1:0-12561 GCA_900302635.1 Chatrabus melanurus
GCCATAACTGACAAATTTCATTTTAACATACTTTGTATCATAGCTACATTTTTCATCTCTATATTTGATTTGAACTTAAAATGTAATGAAATTTTATTTAAGGATTTTTGAAAAAAAAATAGAGAGACAGTTTTCATGGCCATATACATTTACTTTAAATGGCCTTTAATTGATCCTTACAATACAGGAAATAATCTGATCATGCTGTCATTAGGCTGTAAGGCTAAGATATATATGGTTATGTTTCTGACCAGAATCTCACTACTTTATCTCTGCAGACTAATTAGCCTCCCTGAGTCGACTCAGTCACAGGGTCACAGACCATTTTCTACAAAAGGAACGGAAGGCAGAATTTATGTATAAATAAAATGACAAATTTTATGATGTAGGCATAAAATGAGCTTCCCCTGTTTGAAAGACCAGCAGCCGCCACTGTTTGACACTCGTTGGCTCAAATGTTTCTAACTCAAAATACAACACTGTATAATGTGCTTAAAACTTTAAAAAATCATGAAAAACCGCTAAATATTTTATACTTAAAAATAAACATTAATAATAAAATTTGTGGCTACTTTTATGCATTTATATATATCACCCCAAAGATCATTTCTTTTTTGTTATCTCCTGAAATTTATAAGAAAATCAGGTGGCATTGTGCCAGGTTTATTTATTTATTGCAATAAATTTAATGTTAAGTAATTAGCTGCAACTTTCTTTGTGTTGTCATGTACCAGACAGTATACCTACAAAGAAATCAAGTCACTTATTTATTTCTTTATTATGTTTGGAACTGGCCGAGGATAGGGAAGTGTGGGCTGAGCTGCTTGGTCTGCTGCCACCGCAACCCAGACCCGGATAAGCGGTAGAAAATGAATGAATGTTTGGAACTTGACAATTGATTAAGTAATTTTTAAAAAATTTAAATTTAAAATTACATTTCTATCTTGATAAATAATTAGTTTCATTAATGTTTTTTTTTTGGTTTGGATTTTTTGGTTCTTTATGAGCTTGGAATGTTATAATGTTGATTGCTTTCTTTTATTATTATTATTATTATGTTGCTGTTGTTTTGTTTAATAAAGGAGGATTGTAACATTTCTTTAACTATTTTGGAGGAACACAGATGTTTGGACATTTAAAAAGATTTTTTTGACAGTCGAGAAAATTAAAAAAAAAATCAAACTACTTTATTAAATTTGTTGGTGCCCAAGACAGTTGCACCATATAGGTTTATTTATTTATCTATTTGTACCTGAGACTCTTGTATTCATAAATAATCTTTAACAAGCAAAATAAATTAAAAAATGTCAATTGTATGTGTTGTAGGTCAGTCTGTAGTGGGAGATTTTTGATTTCAGGCACCAAGTGCCGCTGTGCTTGTTGACATATGTATATCAAACTGCACACATGAGGTGTCAAATGTGAAAATTATGAAGTTTAATTTAACTGTCTGAATTTGCAGCTTTTTTCCCCAAAACAAAAGAATAACTAAAATAAAAGAGGTAAATTTAACGTTGGCAAAAATCAAACAAAAACAAGTCATTATTTAGCAAGAAATTTGTTAAATTTGTATTGGCTTATGCAGGTATTTCTTTGGTCAGATCTGTGCCATACAGGTCAGCACTTTGAGATCTGCACTTGAGAGTTCTCTTTGAGGACAAGGTGATACATTCCCTTGCAAAGTGCATCTACTTGAGATAACATGAGTCAGGGCGAATGTGCTAACTTACCGTTTCCAGCTGGGTGCCATAATGGTATTTAGGGCAGGGTGTGGAGGGATAAAAGCTTCATTAGAGTCATCAGGTGGGCACCCTCCTTCTCAGGTGTTTCGATGATAGGTCCACAACACCCCCACAGGGCTCATTGGCAACATCTGGCGTCCCAGGTGCGCCGCTGGTTCAGGTCTACCAATAGCTTCCAGTCTTGCGCCCCACCTAGCTGGTCAACGTGAGACTTGGATGTATTGGCTTTGTCTTACTTCACTCCTGCACTGACAAATTCTATTACAGGTGTGGGATAGATTGATGGAGAAGGTAGGGCATTGAAAGATGTCCGCCTGGTCTCCAGCAAATAGAATTTCATGAAGGAAAAAAAAATCTTTCTAATGGAGGGACATTACAATGAAGTAGTGCTAGAAATGTGATTTATTCAAGTATTCATCACACTGACCAACAAATCTTTCCCAGATTAGCTTAACAGCTAATATCAGTAAGAGAAGAATTTTGAGGAATACACAACTTTCATGGAGATAATGCTTGCAATAGATTTGTAACCTCAAATCAACTTGAGTGTTACTTTCAGGGGGTTTGGAGGTTAAGGTAGATTTGAAGGAATAACTGAGGTCGACTGAGGATTTCACAGCATGGAGATAAAAGTGCATGAGTGTGTGCTTGTGTGTGTGCTTGGATGAACTCTTGCTGCCCTTTTTGTGGTGACTACACTATCTGCTGGTGCTGGATTAGTTTTCTTCTCATTTTCTCCTCTAAAGCAGCTTTAGGTGCTTTCGTCTAACAGATAAATAGTGTTCGGGACACACCTGGCATCACAATGTGTTTCCTGTGGTTGGCCAGCACACAAATTGTTGCTGTGTTGCCCAACAGGACAGCTAGAACTTAACTTTAAACTATGGGCTGTCAGTGCATCAACTGGACTGACGTATGGGATGTGACTTAACAGATGAAGGCATTCATTTCACCTGTTTGAAGGGTTTCTATTGGTAAATAGTTTTAAAAAAATACTGTGCAGTTTTTTTGGCTTAAAAGTTAGGTCAGGTCTGGGAGTATGTACAGTAAATCCATTGTTTCTTAGTGTAACCTGCGTCATCTTGGCACTCTCTGGCCTCGAACTCGCAGTTCCCGCATGGGAGGCAGGCGTTCTAACCACGAGGCTAAACCCAAAGGCCATAGTGTCTGTCGCTAGAACGTCTTTTGGCATCGGGGAGTGAGGTTTACTTCACTGCACAGCACCACCTGCTGGCCACTGTTACACTCACCCCCCTAAACCTCACTCCCGTCTGGGTTACGGCACCAATGTAACCTGCGTCATCTTGGCACTCTCTGGCCTCGAACTCGCAGTTCCCGCATGGGAGGCAAGCGTTCTAACCACGAGGCTAAAACCCAAGGGCCCTAGCGTCTGTCGCTAGAACGTCTTTTGGCATCGTGGAGTGAGGTTTACTTCACTGCACAGCACCACCTGCTGGCCACTGTTACATTAGGTCCTGATTGGCAACCACCCAGGCAGACCACCAATCTATACCCATGCCCTGAAAGTAGCCATCAGCTGTATCTATCATAACCAGGTGTTATGTAGGTGTTCCGTTGGACTTTTCGAGTTGTTGGGGGTCCTCAACACTGAGGCATCTGCGCACCAGAAAATGTCCAGGAAAGTGCGCAACATGGCCATAGTATCAAAGCTGATAGTGCCTCAAATACAAGTAGTGTGCCTCATGTGAGTCTCCCTAAGTAAATGCTCATTTGACAGAAAGCACTTCCAATGGTATCCAAGACTTTTCTGGAAAGACATGATACCAGCGACATCCAGTTGTTGCCTTAGATCACTGGTTAAACTCTTGCATCCATACAGTTGTCCAGCAAAGATATTGGCATTGCCAAGCACCTCTGATCAGGGACACAAAGAAGAGAAATATGGGCAATCGAACAACATGAAGGCTTTTTGACCCCACCAACTTGTAAGAGCACATCATTTTTGCTGTACGACAGACTTGAACTACAACAAAATTAAGGAGAAAATTGAAGACTTTGATGTTTACATCAAATATCAAGAAACACATGACTTTCCTCAACTTCTAATCTCTAACCAGGAAAAGAAAATTTGTCTATATCATCCCAGTTTTAGTCTCACTAAATTTGCTTCTTGTTCATGTGAGATCAGAGTTTAAAATTTTATTATGAAGTTATAAAACTTTAAATGGTCTAGCACCCGCCTACCTGGTAAACTGTGTAAAGCCCGATGTACCTTCCCATGCCCAGGCCTTCTCAGCATGCAGAATTGCTGTTTGTCTCAAAGATAAAGAAGAAGTCAGCAAAACATGGAGCCTTTTCGTATTGTGTGCCTGTTCTATACAACAGTTTGCCAGCTGAGTCTTTGGAATTTGTTTCAGGTGTTATTTTGTCCCATTCTTCCTGCAAACAAGTCTTAAGGTGTGCAACAGTACGGCGTTGTAGTTGTTGCAGTTTTCATTTTAAAATTCTCCACACATTCTATATTGGTGACCGGTCAGGACTACAGGCAGTCCAGTATCCTTATCCTCTTCTTCCACAGCTATGCCTTTGTAATGTGTGCAGAATGTGGTTTTGCATTGTCTTGTTAAAAAATGTATGGACGTGCCTAGATAAGATTTTGTCTTGAAGGCAGCATATATTGCTCTACTATCTCAATGTACTTTTCTGCATTATTGCTGCCATCACAAAAGTGAAAAATTTCCTTTGCCAAGGGCACTGACACAACCCCATACCATGACAGATCCTGGCTTTTGGACTTGTCGCTGATAACAGTCTGGATGTTCCTTTTCATCTTTGGTCCAGAGAACACAATGTCCATGTCTTCCAAAAATGATTTGGAATACTGATTAGTCTGACCACAATACACATTTCCACTGTGTGATGGTCCAATTCAGATGCCTCTAAGCCCAGAGACGTCAACACCACTTCTGGATAAGATTAACATAAGGCTTCTTTATTGCACAGTAAAGTTTAAAGTGGCATTTGTGAATGTAAAACCATATTGTAGTGCTTGATAAAGGTTTCCCAAAGTAATCACTTGCCCATGTGGTTATTTCATCTGTTGATGGATTACGGTTCTTGATGCAGTCCCATCTGAGGGATCGAAGATCACTGGTGTTCATCGTAGGCTTGCGCCCTTGCTCTTTATGCACTGAGATTCCTTGAATTGTTTAATGATATTGGCACTGTAGAGGGAGACATATGTGAATCCCTTCCAATCTTTCTTTGAGGAACATTGTTTAAACATTTCAATAATTTTCTGAAGCATTTGTTGTCAAGTTGGAAATACTCTGCCCATCTTTGCTCCTCAAAGACAGCCTTTTTTGTGGATACTGCTTTTGTACCAAATCATGATTGCATTTACCTGTTGACATCACCTGTTTGAAATAACATTGTTATTTCATTTGTTTTTACTCATTGCTAGCCTTAAATTGCCCCCAATTTTTTTCTTTTTTTTTTGGAATGTGTTGCAGGCATGAAATACAGGAATGGATGTTTATTAACAAATGAAATATATTTGACCACACTAAACATGAAATACCTTGAGTTCATACTGTCGACAATGAAATAGAAGTCAAAGTAGATGTAAGGATAATTTTCTATATTGTCCCAACTTTTTCTGATTTTGGGTTGTAATTACATTGCACATTGACCTCACCTATGATCGTCTATTCAGTGACGACAAGATGCCATTAACTTGAGTTTTGTGCCTCATACAATAACATGAATTAGCTTGTTAACGTGTGCTCTAAGACAGTGTTTGTGTTATAAATAAATAATCTGCCAATTAAATAATTTTGCTACTTGTTGCATGAAGTGGTAGCACCACGTATCAAAAATAAATGCTGATCACTTGCAGACCGGTGCAACTTATATATGTTTTTCCTCTTCATGACACATTTTTGGATAGATGCAACTGGTCGCTATTATATTGTATTATATTATATTTTTCTGTGTGTTTTAATGGGCGCTTTGTGTTAATCAGTTGTTATGCTATTGATTTTAACTGTAATGTTTTTCTGGCACTTATGATGTGCAACTGTTGATGTAACACACTTTGAATTGTAACACCTGTACTGAAAGTGCAATGCAAATAAAATGAAATAAAAATAAAGCTAATTTCAGCACACAGAAGTAAGAAGGAATGCTGTGCTAACCAGCAGAAAACTCTGGCATTCTTCTATGCTGCACTTTCTGGCGCTGTATCTGGTGCTGCCCCCATTGGGAAACCATAAAGGCGAGCAGACGCGCACGTTTCTTTTACCATCGTGCAGCAGTGCACTCATAAAACCCAGGCTTTAGGAAACGTAGATGAGACGCCCCCTGTATTGCGCCCTTTGCTGAGTCACTGATCGCAGTGTCAGGGTCAAAGACCCCTTTAAAAATCCAAATACACAAGGAAACACACTAATTCAGTGTGATGACTTTGCTCTCAGTGTGCCCCTCAGGAGCACACTGGAACAATACCTGGAATTTCAGTTAACCATCAATCTCTCTCTCTCTCTCTCTTTCTCTCTCTTTCACACACACACACACACACATTTGAACGGTTTGTGGCCTGTGGGGATATTTTTCTTCTGGCGGCGGGATCAGAAGGATGCAGAGCTGTGAATGTTTCAAGCCTCTCTCTCCTCTGGTGTGTTGCTCTCACTCTTGCTGTGTTGGGAATTAATGACGGCACGGTGGTCCATCAACAGCACAAAACACGTGGTGAGAAAACAGAAGACATGGAGCAAGAGGACACAAAAATAAGCGATAAGCCGGGGGACTCTACACTGAATTCCTCGTCCGTGCGCCATTCGCCAGCAGAGGAGGAGGTGACAAATGCCGGTAAAAGGTGACTGGAGAGCAATAGGAATGAAGAGAAAAGAGCAATAAGTTGTTGCTGAGTCAGATTGGTGATATTGCAGGAAGAGGTAATTTCATTTTGGCTTCCCACCAGAGACTTAGGGAGGAGATACTGGGCTCTAACACTTCACGGCTTTTCTCCTCAGCATCTCACGTTCAAGTTGCGACATAACCTCGTGGTTTGTTTTCTGTTCTGCAGAAACGCTCACGGCCATACAGTACTTGTCCGCACAGGTATTCAAGAGTGATCAACAACCATTGAGCTGGAACAGGAACTGCAGGGATAAAGGTGAGTATAAAAAAGCAAAGGATAAAGGTTGGATGGAAGGAACCAAGAAATCAGGTGGGGCAAGGAAGTTTCCTGCCTTTGACAGTCTGATGTTATGTTGCCATATGTGTTGTATCTCAAATGATGTTGTATATGTAAATAATGTGCAATGTATAATCAAAAAGACACCATCACACAGCAATTTAATTATATCTACTGACGCATTCATCAAAATTATGATGTTCTTGAACCTGCGCACCACCTACATGAATCCACCTGCCATACAAATGGTGTACACCTCAGAGAAAAGGCAAAGGAACTGTAATGTTTTAAGGTTTTATTCAACGAGAGATCATTTATTCTGAAAAGATTTTATGGATTTCATTTTCTCTGGTACTATAAAGTGCAAATCTTCGCTGAGGTTTAAATTGTTCTTTTTGTACTTCAAAATATTTTATTGTAAAGTATTGTGGCCGAGAGAGGCCACAGCACTTCCAAATTAAGACAGCACTGCATAAAACACTGACACATACAAAAAACAAAACAAACAAACAAAAAAATCTGCATCAATTCAGCGAGAGAAAACACTTGCAAACACAGAGTGGCCTTTGACCTTGGGTGACCTTGAAAGGTCAAACTCTTTTAGAATGGCTATTTCAAGTAACTGGTTACAGACATACCAATGATTACTATGAAGCACTAATATGAAACCATATATCAGGTTTCTCTTGGCCACATGATCTTTGACCTTGGGCAATCTTGAAAGGCCAACTCAAGGTCACGACTTTTTAACTTGAGCAATTTGTAGCCAGCATTGATGAAAACATGGTGGAAGGGTGGAAGGGACAAACTTCGTCAAATGTCAAGGCCACACAGAAAAATATATTGTGATAAACCTCAATCAGAAAGAAATAATTTGCATAAATCTGTGCTCTTTGAGCACCCATTGTTTTTTGCTGCAAGCGTGTGGAGCCACAATACTGTACAAAAGTTTTACCCACATCAGAATTTTGATCACAATGTAGTATTTGATGTTTTTTTTTTTCCACCAGCGACTCAACGGAAAATCTAATTTGAAATGTCCAGATTGCTATTCCAACAAAAATCAAGTTTTTTTGTTTGTTTGTTTGTTTTCATTTAAAAAGCTAATGAGGACGCACTCCACGGACCACCATACCTTTTGCCAGATATGGCATGCTCATTGGATTTATTGTACTTAATTAATGATTTCTTGGACTTACTGAAGATTTCTTCCTGTATGTTACTAGTTTGCTGCCAGTTTATTTATAAATATTAGGTAGTTTTATATTATATGCATAAAACATTTATACAATACTGTATTCACTGACATAAACTGCATTAATAAAACTTAAAACATTAATAAATACATAAATAATTTAGTCTGGATACTCAGATTAAGTTGTCTTATGGTTCATGTTTTGAAGTAATACTTCATTTTTGGTGCATTGATTGTTTGCTTTCTGTGCTGTAATTGTTTTCTCTTCCTCTTTCATATATTCTCATTCTCCATGGTTTCTTATTCCCCTTTCAATAAAGGTAAATTGATGATACATAGAGTAAATGCAATACTAACACAGTCTGGAGTGCTTCATTTTATTTTTATTTTTTTCCCTTGTTTCAGCACTCCATGCGCTTTTACCACTCAGCCACAATAATACAGAAAATTTCTATTAACTCTTCAGTGCTGTCTTTTTTTTTTTTTTAAGTAACTTCAGCCTCCTACCAGTTCCAGCGACCATATCACCCCTGCAGTCTGGCACAATTTATTAGTATCTGCGATCACTAAGTGATGCATTTTCAGTTTACTCTGCTGTTATCGTTTTACGCAGCACACCTTAAAATAAAGGCTGCACGGAGCACCAACATGGCTGGTCTTTATTAATGGTGTTGATGTTAACCAAGATATTAATTTATACATCATTTAATAATTTATAAAGATATTGAACGCCATTAATAAATGATTAATAAACACAGTTAACTTAATTCACTGTTAGGTACTGCTTATTGCTGCATCAACTAATGTCAATTGTTGTTTGTCTTTCAGCTGACTCCAGTTGTTCAGGGTCACCACAGGGGATTCCGTACAGATCCGCAATTGGATTTTTTTTTGTCTTTTTTAAAATGCTGGATTCCCTTCCTGATGCAACATCACTTCCACATGGAGACACACACACAGCACTTGGTCTTCCCAAGTGGTCTCCCAGCCATGATCAGGGCCTACTTTGCTTTACTTCTGTGATCTGACAGAATCAGGTGCACACAGAGCAGAATGGCTGCTGCATTAATTAATAAATTAATGTACCCTTATTGTAAAGAGTTGCCAGTCTTTGAATAATCCAACAAACAACCAACAAATAAACCAACAAACAAATGCTGGTGAAAACACAGCCTCCTTGGTATATATACGGAGGTATACTGTATATAATTTGGATATTTGTATTTTAAACTTGATACCACAATCTCTGGTCTATTGGCCAGTTAATGGAAAAAATATACTAAACAATGAAAAAACAATGAATAGTTGGGTTGAGGTTGGATTTAGAGCATCATAAAATATAATCAAATAAACCTTTATGATTGGATGTTATATGCTTTCATAGAGTAAATGGAAGGAACACAGGTGGAAATTTGATTATTTTGTGGACTTGTCATGTATTCTTTAAAAAATTAATCATACCATTGATTTCTTGTAAATGTACATGCACCAACAGCTATAACATTTGAGGTTTTTGATCACTTAACAAGCAGTGTCAAAATATTTGATGGTTTTATGAATGGCTCACACTCTATATAATGGAAAAATGCAGCCTTGCAGCAAACGGCTGAAAGGCTGAAAAGCTGAATTTTACTGAGCAATCATTTCCCTGTAATCAAACAGTTTCATTATTATTGCCTTTGCTGAAGAAAATCACTTGTGGGGCACAGCAGGGCACCAATTAGAGGCGTAACTGCTAAAATGCACCCACACAGAAAAGAACGAGCGTGTAAAAATGACAGCTGTGGTTTATAGAGAAGGGTCACTGGGTCTGGTCTGGGTAAGTCTCTTTGAAAAGTGTGTGTGGGTGAACAGCATGTGCAAAGGCTGGCTGCAGTTTAAACGGAACAAGTGATATTAGTTCAGTTCAAATGGCAATCAGTGGCAAAAAACTAGTTTTAATGAATTATCAAGCAGACTGCACAGTGAGTACAGAAAAAAAGAAAAAAAAAAAAAAAGAGTGAGAACCAAAGCCAGCTACACGAGCATGCTGTTAGGCAAAAAAAGAAAAAAAAAGGCAGCAATATTGCAGGAAAACTGGCAACATATAAAAGTCCAAATCCTGTCCTGTTCCAAACATGAATCAACTGTAATTCCGTGGTGACATATCATCTCTTTCCAACTGATTATAGGACACTGATTGAAGAAAACAAAACAAAAGGACAGTCATAAGAAAAGCTGAACACTTACAGTACATTAATCTGCAATGTTAAATAATTTAGATAACGTTTAACATGCAATGGTTTTCTTTTAATTAAATGTTTTATTGGAATGACTGTACACACAGTTTGATGATTTTGTTCATTTGTGTCACGATCCTTGCCCATGCAGGCCTTGTGTGGACTTTGTTTTCACTTGGGGTTTGTTTTTGTTTCCTTTTGCTCATTTCCAGACAGGTATTCCACAACGCGTGATCAGCCTAGCCTGGCATAAACCCTGAACTTGGGGTTGAGCGAACCTCACACGACTTATCCAGATTTGTTATGAATTTGCTCAACCAACTCCATGTTGGTCACATGAGAGTTGTGTGCATTCACGGCCAACCGATAAAGACATCAATTGAGCGTCGAAACCATGAGTTATATTTGTTAAAAACTGTACATCTTATTTCTCCGAGGGGGAAGTGGAAGTTCTTCTCCAGGCGTATGGGAATGAAAAACGTATGGAGGTAAAAAAAGCAAAACATGTGCATCAACTGGGGGGGCCTGGCAAAGAATTGCTGACCGTGTAAATGCGTGAGTGTAAATCATCAATATATTAATACATTATTATTCGTTGTGAGAGGCAGAATTCTAAGTGGGGCCAAAGTGTGACTTTAAAAATTATGTAATCGACTTATCAATGATAATAAATTCACAGTTTATGAACGATCAGTCATTACACAGGCAATTATTGAAGTGCTTCGTTTGAAAATTACGAAGACGGAGTCTGACGGATTCTGTTCCATCTGGATCAGCGTGTTATCAAGTAGGGCAGACCGGGGTTGGTTGTCACGGTGCTTATTACAACCACACTGGAAGGTGCCGTGACATTATGTTGATATCGGACATTTGGCCTTGACATCCTGCTATTTTTGCACTGGTAATTTTGTGGAACACATACAAAACATTGAAGTGTGGAGATGTTTTGTAATTTTTATGGATCAGAGTAATGTGTCATGTTGGTGTTGTTTTTGTATTAAAAGCTTGGAAATTATTAGTCATATAAAAATCAAACACTGATTAAAAAGTCAAAGGTAATAGCTTTGATTTGTCATGTGATCAGGCCGGACCACAATGGAAATAAGTGTTTTTTTCTATTTTTTGTGTTGTCTGTGTATCTTAATGTGCACTATATGTTGTATGGCTTATACTCTACATTATTTTACTAAATAAATTCAATCAATCAAGTTAGTCTTGTTACTGCTTCATTCTTCTGTCTGGTTTCTGGTTTTTTGAACGCTACTTGTTTTTTACTCCCGCTTTGCACGTCATTTCTGGATTATTATTTTTTTGCCATTGATCATTCTGTGTACCAAACTGACTGTTTGAGACCCTGGGCCTGGTTTTTGGATTGGATCCTCTACTGGCCGTCTGTGTACTGACCCTGTTTGTCTGACATGTCTGTAAATAGTGAAAATAAAAACTTTTGTTGCATCCCAAAGAGTGGTTCTTCCGCACAGGGGTTCACTGTCTCCCACGTACATGACAATACCATTCCTATACAGATGAAAATTCAGTTGTACATCTCGTTCAAGCCTCAGAATTTCACCATATTATCCATCCCACAAGACTACATTAATGTTATAAAGAATTGGATGGCTGGCAATATCTTGTTATGCAATACAGAAAAAAAATTTGAATTCTGAGCATTATGTTTGAGAAAGTTTTCAGTCCAGATAATGATGTCAACGGTCTTGTTTTTCCATTTACAATTGTGGTCAGAAGTTTAGATACACTCATCATGGGCATGAATGTCATGGTAATTTTGGGCTTTTAATGATTTCTTTGAACTGTTCTTTTGCCAGGGTGGAATAATTGTACAGCATATATCATTAATGACTTCAAAAAACAAGAATTGAGTGCACATGTTTGAATTTATTTGGGAACTTCTCTAATCTACAGAGGGTCAAAATTATACATACAGGCTCAAATATATACATACATTCACTTAAATCTTTTAATAAGTGGTACTGCAGGTTCTACAATGTCTTTTAAAGTGACAAGGCCAAGGCCTATTAACTCCTCGTTAGTGATCATGATTGACTACAACTGGTAGTTTCTCTTTGCCAACATAAAAAGGATGTATTTGTTACGGCCGACAACCGGGAACCAGATAGAACCCAAATGCTCAGAGACCAGTTTGTGGGGGAAAAGAAAATAGATTTATTTTAACAAAACAACTCAAATACTGAGACTGAAAAACTGGCAGTCAAGGGCAAATCAAGG
>OMMV01203136.1:0-10645 GCA_900302635.1 Chatrabus melanurus
ATGTGTTTGTCTGTCTATATGTGGCCCTGTGATGGACTGGCGGCCTGTCCAGGGTGTACCCCGCCTCTCGCCCAGTGACTGCTGGGATAGGATCCAGCACCCCCGTGACCCTTAATTGGAATAAGCAGATATAGAAAATGAATTAATGAATGAATTCTCACTTTACAGAATTTGTCCACAAGTGCCTAAAGAGTTTAGGCAGTACTGTCCTATTAGGTTAGGTCAGTTTCTTTCCATAGCAGCTGAAAGAGGTCTTTAAACAATGCTGAAAACACCCTCACACCAAACCCAAGGCATGATCCTAATCTTCACTTTCCACTTTAAAATCCACTGTTTTACATCCCTAAATATTCAGTCTGTGCCGAAATAAGGCTAAACAGTCATGCCATGTTTGCTAATTAGTCAGTAACTTTAGCCACTTTCATTAACTGCGCTGCGTTTCTCTGCGCTGTCACAGATACACAGCTGATAGAGTGTCCACAGGACACGCACCAGATGCAGGCAACAATAGCCAGACTTTTATTGTTTGTTTAATTTAAACATGTAGTAAGTCTCCTGGAAGCTTTCTTTCTGTGACTGTATGCAGCACTCATCACTCCGTCTTTCTTCTGTCTCACCTGGTCCCTCGCTGATTTGTTGTACTGGACACATTATTATTTAATATTCTTCTTTAGCCAATTAGTTTCACAGCTGAAATGAATCCCTAAGGTTGCAGGTTTGCCTCCGATTTATTTATTTTTTTTTAAGTTATCCAAATTATTCAAGTTCATTGATTGCTCCATCCCTAATCATTATACTAGATGTATTTGGACTTGAAGTGGTTTGAAATTCCATCTCTCTGTCATTTGTTCTTGCTACATAAAAAAATAAAATAAAACAGATCAAAATGAAATCACTTTGGTTTTCTGTACATATTAAGATTACACTGCTGCCTTTCTCTATATTTCTTACACTGTACCGTATGTTTTTTCTCCTACTGTATTCTAGGCTATTTTTTTCTGTTATTTCATATTGTAGTCTGTTCTCCATTTATACCTTGCACTCCAGCTTTAAAAAAAGACACACCCATCTTATTTGCATGTTCACTGCTGATTGGCTCCTCACTTGTCAGCTGGAATGCAAGCAGGCATGCAGCAGTGTGTGTAACTTTTGACAGTATGAAAAGGAAAAATGCTCTTCTTCTGTCTTGCTGAGAAATCTAGCTCACTTCACTTTTCTCTGAAGACTGATGAACCGCTTCCCTCCTCTGTCTTAGAAATATAGTTAAAGTGAAGCCAAATACGGAGAAGCCACATGTCACCACAAACACCAACACAGCACCGGACACAGGCATTCTCTGAACGTTAGGATAATAGGGAATGATTTTAGGGCTTTGAAATTGCAGTTTAACATCTCATCTCTCTCTGTCTGGAAAACACTTTCAGTTGTGTACATGCATTTGGACAGTGACACAATTTTTGTAATTTTGCCTGCGTATATTCACCACAATGGATTCACAGTTAAGCAATCATGATGTGTGTATTGTGTAGACTTTTTAACGACTTAGAAATTACAGCTATATTTATACACAGTCCCTCCATTTTCAGAGGCTATAAGTAATTGAATTGAATGACGAGGAGTTTCATAACCAGGTGTTGCCTGTTCCCTCGTTATTCCACAGCAAATTAAGCGGAAATGGTTTGTAGTTGATTCAAAGTATTGAGTTTGCATTTGGTAGCTGTTCTCTGGAACTGTCGATATCTGGTCCAAAGAGGTGATGCTATTAAGCGAATTGTTTTGCTTTCAGCTGCCCCAGTTGCTCAGAGTTGCCACAGCAGATCCAGTAGAGACACACTGGGATTTGGCACACATTTTACACCGGATGCCCTTCCAGACACAACGTCAGTTGTACATGGAGAAACTTATATGCAGCTTCTGGTCTTCCTCAGCAGTCTTCCAGCCAGGTACTAATCAGGACCTGCTCTGCTTAACGTCTGAGATCTCATGGGATCAGGTGTGCACAGAGTGGCATTGCTGCACAATTAGTCTGAAAAAAATTTAAAAAACAGATAAATAAACCTAGCAAGCAGCAGAAGGTTTAGGAGTGGTTAAATCAACAATTTAGTAAATTCTTTAAAAAGAAGGAATGCACTGGCGAGCTAAACAACAATAAAAGGCCTGGAAGACTACAGAAGACAACTCAAGTGGATGATGGCAGAATTCTTTTCTTGGTGAAGAAAAACCCCTTCACAACATCTAGCCAAGTCGAGAACACTGATGCCTTCATGAATGTAAATGCAGAGGGTTTACAACAAGGTGCAAACCACTGGTAACACTCAGGAAAAGGAAGGCCAGAATAGACTTTGCCAGAAAATGGCTGTTAAAAAAAGAAACCTTCCCAAATGCTTCCAATCTGATAGGATGGTGCTTTACAGGGAAGATTGAAAAAAAGAAACCTTCCCAAATGCTTCCAAACTGATAGGATGGTGCTTTACAGGGAAGATTGATAATGACCCAAAACATACTGCCAAAGCAACCCAAGAGCTTCTCAAGGCAAAGAAATTGAATAGTCAATGGCAAAGTCAGTCACCTGACCGCAAATCAAAAGAGCAGCTTTTCATTCATCAACGACAAAAGTGACGGTACAAAGACCCACAAACAAGCAGCAACTGAAGGAGGCTAGCAAAGCAGCGCAAGGGAGGAAACTCAGCATTTGGTGATGTCCTTGGGTTCCAGACTTCAGGCAGTCATCGACTGCAAAGGATTTTCTTTCAAGTAATTAACAATAATTCTTATATCCATCCTTCCATCCATTTTCTGAACCCACTTATTCCAGTTAAGGTTCACGGAGGGGGCAGGAGCCTATCCCAGTAGTCATTGGGTGAGGTGGCGTACACCCTGGACAGGTCGCCGTCTACCTTTTGAGTTACAACTGAAAGTCTGCACTTCAATCACATCTTGATTGTGTCAATTCAACTTAATTTTGGTGGTGTACAGAGGCAAAATCACAAAAATTTTCACCCTCCAAATACTTATATACCCAGCTGCATGATAAGATTGTAATATGATATATTCATGCTACAGAAAACAATCTGGCCAGTAATTTTTGGGGAAGCTGTGATGGAGCAAGTTGTACATTAGGTGAAAAGTTGGTGGTTTGATCTCTATCTAGTTCTGGTTGGTGTATGAAAGTGTCCTTGAGCAACACACTGAAACCAAATTTACTTCCAGCCCAGTCCAACTTGGTGCGAGAGGGCATCCATTACAACAAATGGAAATGGAGTAGAGACTGGAAAGAACTCAGCCTCCCTGGGGAATATGCCAGGGTACTGGAAACTATGACTGGGACCTTTGGGATATTTTGGGAATGTTGGGTTCCATTGCTGTGAGAGCTGTACCCACATTCTCAGCAAACCCATCAGTGGCTTGTACCTTGTCACTGATTTTGTTTGTGCTTCTTATGAGCAGAGTCCCAAGATACAGCTGAGGATCAGGGAGTGGCCTTTACAGTGGCCTCAGGATTGTATTGTTGCTTTTTCTGTAGGATATTGTTTTTGACATCTTCTTCAGAATGTGATTTCCAGTGCACACTGCAGTTGATTGTGTAGCAGTTTGGATGATGATCAACGCTGGTGTTCTTCTGGAACCAATGGATTGCTCCCTCAGTTCACCCAGCTGTAAAAATGGGTAATGAGCTTGGCTGGGGAAGTGAATGTGAGGCATCATTGTAAAGCGCTTTGAGCATCTGCTAGATGGAATAGCGCTATAGAAATGCAGTCCATTTATTTATTTACTCAGCCACCTCACGTTCTGCTTGCTTCAGGCTCGACGCACCTCACCATCCTACTTTCACACCGAGCATGAAAAGAATCAGTCTGAGATAACAGGAATTGAGGACAAAGTCTGTACCACCACTAATGATCAGGTAAGGGGCGTGGATTGGATTTAAGGAGGGCAGTGAAACCTTAGCATACTGATTTAAATAAGACGAGCGGCTCCCGGCCGAGTAGGAATCGGTTCACTTCGTTCATACAACAGAGCCTTCAAAAGAATCGGCTCGTTCGTGAATTACACAACACTACCAGACTCCCCGGAGTCATGGCGACTATACTGGAAGCCAGAAGAGAAGCCTTCTCCCGTGTCTGTACCCAAGATGTGCAGATCACTAAGAATTGATTGCAAAAGGAGCTAGCTAGGAACTGATTGTGTAGATTTGTGCCAAGAACAGTTTCTGAAAATGAACCACTGATGAGTTACACTTGGACGAAGAAGAAGGAGAAAGTTTTACTTTTCTTGATGTTTATTAGAGTATGTTGGCGATGGTTTCTAGGCATGTTTTTAGGCTCGCTGGATAGAGAAACCATCAAATACGACTACTAGCTACTTTTTATAGCTAAGCACTCAGTTTTTCCAGAGCTTTTGCCATGAATTGTTTGTATTACACTATAGGTACATCCGGGCCATTACTGTGTATTCATACTACCGTATGAATCATTACACAGCGGTTGAACTACAAGCACTTCTGAACGTGCCGTTTTCATTTTTTCCCACAAAATCAACATCCATCACCTTAGTTGGAGCATGGATAAGGTAGTATGTAAGCACTGCTAATATGGAATGTGTAATTGTGACTCTCGCTATGCAGACGGGTGTTATATGGTCATTTCCTTCGTAAACATTTCAAAGCCAGTCGCTGCCAGAAAAAAAATGTGAGCATTAGCGAGTATTATTCCGATATGAGCATCAGTGTCACTGGATAGACTAGAACACACTTCTAGCATGACGCGAAGTAGAGATGAAAAATTACCATTTGATAAGCTCCGTTCTTTTACTAGTATTTGTTATGAATTCATAACAAATGCAACTAATTGAGAAGTTGGGACTGCTAGGCTTCAACACCTCCTTTTGCAAGTGGTTCCTGGAAATTCTGACCGAGGGGCCTCAGTCAGTGTGTATTTGCCACACTGGCCTCCATCCAGGACTTCTTTCACAAGCAATGCATCTGTAAGGCATCCAGCATTGTGGAGGAGCCTTCCCATCTGCTCCATGGACTGTTCACCTGCCTCCTGTGTGGCAGAAGGTACCGCAGTATTCAGATGAGCTCAATCAGACTCTGTAACAGCTTCTTCCCTCAAGCTGTAACACTTCTGAATTCCCTTATGGTGCACCAGGACCATAAGATGAAGCACCAACTCTTCATTGCACCAGCCACTTTAACTGTCATGTTTACACTTTTGTTATCTGCTGCTACATTCCTGATGCTCAAGCTAATTTATATAATTTAAAGCAAATTATTGTACCATAACATGTACAGTTAGCTTACATACCACATTTCAACTGACGTGTATATATTGTGTGTCTGCCCTCCTGTATTGTGTCATGTGCACTATGTGTGGTCTGTGTCCAACCCCCGTGTTTGCACTCATGTACTTTATCCGCACTTTACCCCTATAATTGTGTATATACAGCCCTTATGTGTCTTATGTTGCACCGTGGTCCTGGGGGAACGACACCTCGTATCACTGTATACTTTTGTATGGCTGGTATGACAATAAAGTTCCACTTGACTTGATATTTGGAATCTCCCAAAAGATGGACAAAGACAGGAGTAAGCACTTTTGCTTCACTGTCTAGACTCATTGATGTGTTAGTATTGATGATATTGCAGTTCTGAGTTAACACTAACTATACATATGCTTTGTAATTTTTACCATTTTCAAAGAGAAAAAAAACCTGCTCATTTATCACACTCAAAAAGTGTGCCAGAAAAAAATCTCCTGAAATAAAGAGTAGCTTAAGCTTTCAGCATTCTTTTAATTTTTATGTTTTGTCTTAACTTAAACCAGAACCGCAAAAATAATGACAACCAGAAATAAAAAGCAGACTAAGAGTCACATTTGATAAAAATCAAACTCATGTTTTAGTAGCCTCAATTTGCAGCACTAATGTTTTTTTTAATGTTTGGCGTTTGTGTATTTGTCTTTGGGCATTATGGTGAAGATGTCAATGCATTATTTGCTCAGGTGGGAATGTGGGACATCCTGAGAATTTGGGGGATCCCCAATAAGTTGCTGGAAGTCATACCCGGCCTATACACAGCCTTTGCGGGTGCTGTACAAATTGTGGGCAGAATCGCTGACTTCTTACCAATGCGTTCTAGTGCTCTTCAGTGATGTGTTCTGGCTCTTACTCTGTTCAATGTTTGTATGGACTGCGTAGGACTGTGGAGTCCAGAGCCTTAGGTGCCTTTGTTGACGAGGAAAGGTTTACTGACCTTAACTTCATAGATGATGCTGTGATCCTTGCAGAATCGATGCATGCCCTGATTGCAGGTATTGAGAAGATGCAGTGTTTCCCCTATAATAGTATAGGCCTGGTGGGCCACCAGGCTAACACGAACCCCTGCCAGGCCAGAAAATTTTTTTTTAATAACCCCAACAAAAAACACAGATGAAATGATGAAAAATAATGCCAAATATCCATTAATTTGGAAATCGAGCATCCTTTTAGTGCATCCACAGCACTCGCATCAGCAGTGCAGTGCTGAATGATGCCATTTTACACCAGCTGTATTATGTGTGCGTGACGACTGAGCTCCCTAACTGCCATGTCTCAGCACGTACACGTATTTACACCTGCAGCATTTCTGTTGCGTTGCTAGTATATTGAGACTTGGACGCTAACCAGTGACCCAAGGTGATGACTGGATATCTTTGGTGCTAGGTTTCTTCAGAGGATCCCAGGGTACTGTTGGAGTGACTTTGTGTCAAATGAACAGTAACTTGGGGAACGGATGAGGCGTACCACTTGCATTGTGAGGGAACATCAGCGACAATATTTTGGCCACAGGACACGGTTTTCTGGGCATAATCATGTTATGGGCAGCACAGTGACTTAGAGAGTAGCACTGTTGCCTCATAGCGAGAAGGTCCTGGGTTTGAATCCAACCTGGTCCTTTTTGTGTCCTTTCTCCCTGTGTTTGCGTGGGTTCCCTCCAGGTGCTCCGGCTTCCTCCCACCACCAAAGACATGCACGTTAGGTGAATCGGAATCTCTAAATTGACTGTAGGTTAGAGAGTGATTGAGTTTGCCATAGTAGTTGTGTGTGTCGGCCCTGAGATAAACTGCCGGCCTGTCATAGGTGTACCCCGCCTCTCACCCAGTGACCGCTGAGATAGGCTTCAGCCCCCCTGTGACCCTTAAGTGGAATAAGTGGGTTTAGAAAATGGATGAATGAATCATTTTATGGTGTTGAGCAGATAAAAAGGAAAAAGCTCTTTTTGATAAGTTGTATTAGGTTAAATAAAAAAGAATGATGTTGTAACATACTGTGCTGACAAAGAATTTTGGGTTTGTCACTATTCTTTGCAATTCCTAGCTCAAGCCAGGAATATTAAAATACTTTATTTTAATCCGGAATTGCAAAAACTGTTTCACAATGTGATTCTCATGCTGAGTTTACAGTTTGTCTATTTGGAGAATAAAATAACTCTCAGTAGAATGCATAACCCTGCCCAAATGTCCAAAATGTACTTGAAATGTTTAAAAATTCTATAAATTATAAAATTATACCAATTCTTCCGAAAGTGTAATAGTATCTGTTTGACCAAATCCAGTGTTTTCACCAAGCATATAATAAATGTTCTATCTTGCAATGTTAAAAGTTTTCAAAATTTGTAGATTCGCCCTTTTTCTGGATTTGCCACTAGATATGTCATCTATTTTGAGATGGGTCCAATGTTTTCACATATCCATCCATCCATCCATCCATCTTCTATACCCGCTTACTCCAATTAAGGGTCACGGGGGGTGCTGGAGCCTATCCCAGCAATCATTGGGCGAGAGGCAGGGTACACCCTGGACAGGTCACCAGTCCATCGCAGGGCTGTTTTCACATATGTTAAAGTAAATTCATTACATTAACTTTGTTACAATTTTTTTTTTTTTTAATGTGTTTTTAAATGTCCAAGCTCTATTCCTTTCAGATCACCATGCTTTGTGGAAATCATTTCTTTTTGAGTAGCTGTACAAACAAACCACTAGATGCAGGTTTGACGACAGAGCAGTTATTTTCCTTATTTTTTGAATTTCTTTGCTGTAGTTTCAGAAAAATCAAACTCTTCTTAAATGTGCAATCATGTGAATGATGAATGGATGAAATGAGATTTTCTTCACCATAGTTGTGCTTGCTCTATTGTGTCTGACTTTGGTAAAGGAAGTGACTTTGATGGGTGCTTTTTAAAGTCCAACAATGAAGCTCCAGGGAGGTAAATTCAATCCAGATATAGGTACCAAGGACAGAGGGTGTCGGATATTGTGGATGATGTATAGCCCCGACTGAGACATTGTGATTGTTTTATTCTCAAAAATAAAATTGAATTGAAATTTTGGATCACAGTTGATACTTACATGCTCAACTCTATTGCAATTTCACCTTCAGTCGTAAGGCAGCCAAATGAAAGGACAGATGTGTTGAGACTCATTTTTAATTACAGGCTTAACAGAGTCTCTCTCATTTATAATTAGCACTTTTTTGTCTGTCTATCACAGCTCTTTCTGGTTTAGCACTCAGCACCATCCATCACTAATGACACACCAGCACTGAAAAGAACAGTAAAATCTTTCCACTGTTTTTCTCCAGAATGTGATTCTTTTCCCAGTGGAAAGGGAAGTGTTCAGGTAATGAAAGGTCCGGGCAGGTCTCCCCAAGTGCAGCTGTTCAGCATCAACACCAAACCACTCCATGCTCATCAAGTTCTTATAATAACTAGAAATACTTGCACAGTGACCCAAAAGGGCCATTTAACTGATCTTTTTCATTACATACATTTTTTTTTAATTTACAGAAGTGCAAGTTTACTCCAAATGAATATATTTGGATGCATGCAGTCGGAAATATTTAATAAAACACACAGGGTCTGAGAGCTAAATAGATGCTAATCAATTGGTAAGCACTGAAAGAGGTACAGCTGTAGACAGACGGCTAAGAATGATTGTATTTAAATCGGTGAACAAAGTAGCACTTGTGCCAAAAACACCAATCTGAAACAATTATATTTTCTAGTTTTTATTTTTATCAATATTCATTTATTTCTTTCAACATTTGATGTACTGAAATACTCTGTTATATTTATAACATCATGATATGTGTGTGACATCATCATTTGCGTTTACACTCTGCTGAAAGTTAGGGATGGAAATCATGGACCAATTCCAGTTGAGAACTGGTTTCAAATTCTTCATGGACCAATTCCAGTTGAGAACTGGTTTCAAATTCTTCAATCCATTGTAATTGTATGCCTCAGGTGTGATCAATTTCTTTTCTCAATGATATCATGTTTTTCTGACAGTTCCACGTTGCAAAAACTCATCTGTCATGACGCAGCCCCTCTGATGTTATGATGTCAAACTGTACATCTAATAACAAGGGAAACAGCTGCATTGATACTGAAAGTCTTAGAAAATTTTTCCACACTGAAAATTGACCAGGAATCGATACAGATAAACAATTGGACCAACAAGCAGAATCGATAATAGCGTCAATATCAAGAAACTTAACAATTCTCTTTGCTACCAAATGTTTAGGGCTGGGATAAGGTGAATTAATGCAGCAGTCATGTCAGGGATTGGCGATGTGAATTTTATTCATATGGTCTACCAAAATAGGAACTGCTGACAGCGTGGTGCCACAGCTGTCGTGTTGTAAATGTGTAGCGAATGTGACCTTACAACAGCAAGATTACCGGTAAACTATTTAAGGAAACCATTAATATGGTAGCAGCTCAATGTCACACAATGAGTACAGCGGAATAAATTATTTGCTCACAAAATGCTTAACACATCATTTAGGATCCAGCTAGATTCCAACTATCTAAGCTAATGTGGATAGCAATCGTAGTGACTAAGGTAGCTACCACAGCCACAACCTACAAATAAATGAACAATTATGAAGGATTTTATATTTTAAAAGTTGTTTAGTTGGATTTCTCATCTCAAAAAACATACAGTTAGACACCAACATTGTTCAAATCGGACAAGTTTTAGGGTATTGCTAAATTTGACCCCCAACAAAAAGTGCATTGACCTTTCCATGTTTCTGGTCATAGTGACATAACGGAAGGTCGAAGATAGGTCGCCCATTAGCATTAGCTTAGGGCCGGCAGGGGAGAAGGTTTTTGTACTGTGGTCAGACCGAAAAAAGCTCGCAGAGCCCAGAATCCGATTGTGAGGCCCGGTCCGCAATCGCCTCTACCGACTGCAAACCGTTTTTTGGCCATTGCGAGCCATATTGATAGCCCTGCTGGCTCACGGGCTACTTCGACCCCAGGCTGAAATGCCGTACATTAGTCATAGGGGATTCTATCACCCACAAAGTTAGACTAGAGATGCCTGCCATGGTTAAGTGTTTACTTGGGGCCAGAGCTTCCGACATAGCGTCTCATCTTAGGGTGCTGACATCGCACAAGGCTAGACAGCCGCATCAGGAACACGACACTAGCTATGGAAACATTGTTATTCATGTTGCCGCCAACGATGTTGGGATGCGACAGTCTGAGGTTACAAAGATGGACATAGAGAGGACTTGTGGCCTCGCCAGAAAGAAGTGTCGGCATCGATTAATTGTCTCTGTTCCCCTCCCGGGCAAATGATGAGGTTTACAGCAGGCT
>OMMV01203139.1:4762-14766 GCA_900302635.1 Chatrabus melanurus
TGTCTGTTTGTTCCCCTACTCCTCCCAGGTCCTTTGGCCCGTTTCCACCAAACTTGATACTGTATGTGGATGATGGTTGATTCTAGATTTGCCCTTAAAGAGATTGTTTTGTCAAGGTCATTGGGGTCAAAGGTCAAAATTTACGTTTTTCACTCCAATTGCCACCAAACTTGGCACACATATGAAGGTGAGTTCTGGAATTGCCAGCAAGATCAAATTTGCCAAAGGTCAGTCATTGGGGCCAAGGTCATGTCTGCCTGTGTGATTGTTGGCCTACTCCTGCCAGGTCCTTTTGCTGATTTCCACCAATCTTTGTATGTCAATGAAGTTTGACCCCCGAAATTGCCCTTAAAAAAATTCATTTTTGCAAAGGTCAAGGTATTTCATTTTCAAAATGATTTGGACCAAATGTGGCACACACTTAGGTGGATTCCAAAATTGCCCTGGCAAGGTCAGCCAGAGGTCAATCATTTGGGTGAAGGTCATGACCGTTGGGGGCAAATGTCAGATTGCCGTAGCCCTTGCTGTCTTAATGCCTGCAGGAACTATTATCTAGTAGCTGGACAGGAGTTGTCACGGGTCCTGACCTATAAACACTTTGCACATTTTTTTAAAAATTGTTTTCTGTTTCACCCCTTCATGCCAACTGAGTGGTTGCCACCTCGGTCCCGGGGCGTATCTGTGGTGTAGTAGATGTAGTAGATGAGGCGCCACACTGCACATGCCACACCTGACCCGATCTTAGACCATAAAGGGTTTTAAACTACAGCACACATAAAAGCAACCTTCCATGTGTGTTTTCCTCATGAGAACGAATTATATGATGCAAAAATCACCCTGAACAATATCTCACGTGTTGGCTTGTAATCAAACATGAATACTCGTGGAGTGAAAAATGTTAATGTCACTGTGAAAATGCCTGGCTCGCCCTGTGACACCTGTTTGTGGCCATGAAATTGTCAGGCTGCAGAGCGGCACAGTCTGTTCTCTTCCGTTTTTCTGCCAGTTTTTGGTACCGAGGGACACTAACAAAACCTGACAGTGTGGCTGCACGCGGAGTCCAGCATGGGTTCAGCGATTATGCCAAATCAATTCCAAGAGAAGATCTGAAATTGGAAACATTTTCTGTCATAAAGAATGTGGCTCACTTGCCAAAGTTATTTCATTTGTCGTCAAAGTAGATTTTTATGAGCAGATGTAGCCACGGATATTCCTTGTTGACACTTTCTTCCCTCTTTTGAACACAATGTATTCTGTTATCATTCAAATATATGAACACACAGGAAGCAGTACTTTTTTCTTTTATAACGAGTACCACGAAGGCCGACTCTGAATTGAAGTGAAAAACTCAGAGGTGAGTCCAAAGTCTACTGAGGCAGGCTGTGATCAAAGAGCAAAGGGGATCAATTACACACTGCTGTGAATGAAGCCCACGAAATATTGATGAGGACTGCTGAAGTGTGAGCTTGTCCCGTCGGGCTCCTTATCAGAAGGTCATTAGTTCCAAATGGGAGTTGATTGCCTTAACAAGACACAATGTCACACAATTGATTGCTGCAGTTTGGTCAGGTACCGAGGACGTTTTTGTCACCGCTGTGAATGAAGGGCAAAGTAACACTGTAACTGTTTATATGCTAATGAAGCAATAATCAAGGAACGGTCTGCGCAGTACAACAATACCGCACGTGTAAAGTCTGACAGCTTGACACACGCATACGAGGGAATTCATTTATATGCCGATTATTCTAATTCACTTTTCTCAACAATATCACAAAGTTTTTTGATTTTGTGAAGCTTTCTCGTGTAAGAGCTCAATTATGCCGACTGAACCGGGGACTCATGGATGGATTATGAGCCATTGGGCCCCTGGGCACAGACGGGGAAAGGCCCCCCTCCCCGCACCGGCACCCTCACCGTGCCGGCACTAACCCCTGCAATCATGCATAAATCGCCAGCGGACGGTACAGAGGTTGCGCTAAAAGCACAATAAGCAGGTTATCTGATTGAGAGGGGCCCTATTAAGACATATCACATAACGTAACCTTTGATATTTGACTGGAAGCCCATCCAGACATCAGGGGTGGATAACACCGCTTAAGGGGCCCTATAAAGACATCACATAATAACCAGTGTTATTTGGCTGGGTGGCCCCACTCATATCAGGGGTTAATATCATAACCTGTGGTATATGGTAGAGAGCGAAAAGACATGCATGGTAAGTGCAAGTTAGCCATGTTAGGTAAGGAGGTACTCTCGGAAGAGCTGGGTTTTCAAGAGCTTCTTGAAAGTAGAGAGGGACACGCTGCTCTGATAGCATTTGGTAGCTCATTCCGCCATTGGGGGACCAGACCCCGCTCCTTGGAGGAGCGCATCAGTCGAGGGGTAGTTTAAGCCTTTATGAGAGGATTTAAGTAGATGGGTGGAGACCCAGTAGTCACTTTGTAGGCAAGCATTATTGACTTGAATTTGGTGCGGGCAGAAATGGGTAGCCAACGAAGTTCGATATGAAATAGAGTAACATGTGCCCTTTTGAGCTGATCGAAAACCAGATGCACCACTGCGTTTTGGATCATCTGTAAGGGCTTCACCATGCTAACTGCGAGGCCCATTAGAAGGGCGTTACAGTAGTCGAGGCGAGAAATAAGCACGGCATGCACCAGGAGTTGGGTGCGATATTGAGTTAGGTACAGCCTGATCTTCCTTGTGTTAAATAGTGCGAAGAGGCACAATTGGGAGACAGAGGCAACATGGACTGAGAAGGATAGTTGGTCATCAATCATGACACCCAGGTTTGGAGTCAGAGATAGAGAGGTAATTTTAATGTATACATTGTGATGTATAGATTGATTGGCTGGAAGACCAAAAGTTCAGTCTTACAGAGATTTAGTTGAAGGTGGTGTTCCTTCATCCATGAGGATATATCTGAGAGACAATCCGAGATCCATGCTGAGACCATGGGGTCATCTGGCAGGAATGACAGATAGAATTGGGTATCATCTGCATAGCAGTGATATGAGAAGCTGTGCGAGCGGATAATCGGACCTGGGGAGGTGATCTACATGGCAAAGAGAAGGGGCCCCAACACCAAGCCTTGAGGCACCCCTGTGGAGAGGCAGTGAGATAGGATTCACCCCAAGGATGCGCTTTGCCCAGTATGCCCATCTTTGAGAGTATAGATAGTAGTATGCGTAGTGTGCAGTGGGTAACCGAATTGAAAGCAGCTGATAAGTCAAGCAGGATAAATACCGAAGACTGAGCTGCTGCTCTGCAGTTTTTAAGGCTTCTGTCACAGACAGCAGAGCCGTTTCAGTTACACAATGCTGAATAACATCAGTGGTTTGTAAGATGAAAACAATACAGTATAAATTTCCCCATTAAACATATTAGTTACCTTTTCAACAAGTTAATATAGGTCACCAGCAGTGTTAAAAAGATATAAGTCTGTAACCAAAAATATCCCATAGACACAGAAGTACTGCAGTCTTAACAGGAAAAAAAAAAACAAATAAAAATTTTCAGGTCTCCAAGAAAGTGTTTCTGTGCAGCGTGTAGCTTTAAATAGAAAGGAGTTGCAGGTCACGTCCACAGTGGGTGTGACTTACTGAGCAAGCAGGAGTCCAGATTTGAGGTGTGCCAATCCGATATTTTGGATCGGTATCATGTCTGATATTGTCCAAAATTGCTGGATTGGAGTCTTCTGTTGCACATCTGAGCCACGTTGTGTGGGCTATGTATGTTTTCCTTTAGACGAATATAATATTTGTTTCACAGTTTGCACTGATGTTTTGTCAGATGGCTAGGTTAGCAAAGTACATCCAGACAATGTATTTATTAACAGAATAGTTGTTTTAAGACGGGGAAAATGGTATTGGATTGATATCAGTATCAGCAGATACCGAAGGTTCCGGTATCGGTATCATATCGGACCTAGTCCACATATGGACTTCTGTGACATATTTGACAGTGGTTTAAAACGAGTTTTTTCAGGTTGGAGAGTATCCCCCCCGCCAGCCCGCGTTTAAGCTTATTTTTAGTTTTTCAAATAAATGTTACTTTTGAACAGAGGAACTCCAAGAGTCGAGTGTGATGTTTAAGAAAATGGCAAACTTGCAATTATCAGTCATGTTAACATGTATATGTGCATTGAAACCAATTTCAAACTTAAATCCTCTTAACTTGAAATGGCAAGTTGTTTAAACATAATTAAGTCCTTTTAACTTGAAACCGTGAGTTACAATAATGCAGAAATATGTGTTTGACGAGGTGGGAAAGATTTCTTGAATCCACTCATTTGCACGGGGAAAACATGCAAACCTCACACAGGAAGGACCAGGTCGGGTTTGAACCCAGGACCTTCTCGTGGCGAGGCAGCAGTGCTGACCACTACTCCACCGTGCTGCCCTTTTCTCAAATTAATAACGTAAAATGATTATTTGTTTGAAAGTTCAATCAACTTTTGACAACTCAAAAAGCAATGTTGAGGTAAGTTTAATCAGCTTGATGAACTTTCATTTTTGAGTTGAAACAAAGCCGTTCTTCAAGTTGAGTTAACTTGCGTTTTCAAGGCAGCAGGTAAACGTTCGTCACCTAGCTTGTCAAATCAGCTTGAAATATTTTACAGTCATACACAGTCACAGAACTGTGGGACACGAAAACCCAACTAGATTTAAACGTAAAACCTCAATTAGATCTCTTTTATAGGTGGGTTTTTTTTTTGGTTCAGGTTATGCAAGATCCAAGTCGTACTGATGGCACATTGAGAGCAAATAACTGTAATGCTGTGCTCCGACATGTTTTGACGCTTATCGCCGACGGCACTCACCGCTGAGCCACTTGGCATCTGGGTCATGGATGTGAAGATCAGGACCAAAAACATCCTCTACAGTCACTTTCTTCTTGAGGGCAAGCGTGTTGTCTTCACCTGTCAAGTGCAACGCCATAAAATAATTAGACAAATTAAACGTGGCATGCAGCGGTTTGAATATAAATCACGTCAAAGCGCGTGGGCGGTCTCTCCAAACACACGTTCAAAGAAACCTTCAAGAAGACGCCTTTCAGTCTTCTGAGAGGTATTAGCATTTCAAGCGAGTTTCCCCGTTTCTGCTTTTGAATTTTTCCTCGACGTGTCGCGTTGTTCAGGGCTGCCAACTTTGCGCCGCGGAGTGCCACTGTCTCGCCGTAATGCGCTCTTCGATCTCTGGGGATTGCAACCTCCAGCAACTACTGCCGACTCACAGGTAGAGCAATTTAGATCAGGGTACAAACACCAAAGAGGCCCCCGGAATCGGCTCACATCTGCCTACTTCGTTTCTTTTGACGACGCCTGTGAACAAAACCCGAAACGAGATCTGAGGCTGACAGTCGCACTGCAGGTGGGAGCGCGGATGAATTGTGGTGGATGTGAGCAGGGAAACGATCGTCTGAGGCCTTTAGCTGTCGCACGCCACGCGGTTACTCAGGACTGTGAGACACAAGTTGTCACCGCGGCTGGCTGTACAAATCAGTGCGCTGACAGACTGTTTGGCAGGCATCACGTTGTGACTGAGCTGGGAAATCTGAGTGTGTAAATACCACGTCAGACATTGTCAAGTGTTTATCGACTTGAAAATTTGGAGAAATGCTCTTGTCTGGCAAAGGAGCAGCGACGCATAGGGAGAAAGCTAATTTCCGACACGAGGCAAATGGTATTTCTGATTCTCTGCCAATTTGACAAATGGCTGCACCAATTACGGCATAATCATCTCCATTAAACAGGCCCACATTAAAAGGCCCATTACTTAGTGAGACGATGACCTGGCTTCTGTGTAAAACCAGCACGCAACATCCGACCAGAACAGTGCCGTCTGTAAGGCCGTGCCCCTGCTAAAATAAGGCTATTAAGTTAGAATACCTGAATGTGAAAAATCTGCTGCAGAAACTGAAAAGAAGCAAGAAGGGTGCTCACAGAAAGCATTCTTCCGACAAAACCCAAGCCAAGTTCCAATCCTTAAACCCCGTCTGAAAACACATTTTTGTCCACCAGATCTGCTTCCTTATCTGGATCTGAACTGATCTTCAATCCTAATTGGTGAATGCTTTGATTCCTTGATGGATTTTTATGATTTCATTGCTCTTTGTCTGTCAGTTTTGCTTTGATCTTGTAATTGGGATGAAAGGAATCAGGATCAAAGGGCGGATCTTGACCTTTGATCCTGGTCACTGAAATAATCAGCAATCCTGATTACAGGATCAAAGTAATCAGGATCTGGTGCCACGGTTTTAGTGGCTGACCCTCCAATCAACTGCAAACCACCAAATGTTAGTGAGATTGTACAGGCAGTGAAACATCTGAGCTCCGGGGATCTGTGGTATCAGAGCTGAACTCCTCCAGGTAGGCGGAGACGCTGTTCTCCTGGCTATGCAAAGACTCTTGGTTTCAATCTCAGAGACAGGGTTCATGAATGGACTGTGGAAAGTAAAGGGTGATCATCTGGATTGCAACAACTACAGGTGTGCTGGGAAAAAGTGCTTGCAAGGATGATTGTTAACAGGATTCAGTCCCAGTTACTTGCCACTCAGCTGCCGGAGCAGTCTGGCTTCACACCAGAGAAATCAACCGTCAACCGCATCCGAGCTCTGCGAACACTCGCTGAACGCACGCATCGGCAGTGCTTCTTTGCAGCCTATGTTGATCTTCACAAAGTGTTTGATTTAGTTGACTGGGCTGCTCTGTGGGACATCTTGAAAATTCGCAGGATCCAATACAAGTTCGTGGACATTATAGCCGGCCTATACACAGGTACTGTTAGTGCTGTGCGGAGCGGGGGGGGATTGGGGGGAGAGTCTGGCGTTTTCGCATTGAATTCTGTAGTTTGTCAGGGATGTGTTCTGGCTCCGAGTCTGTTCAATACTTGCATGGACTGGGCGTTGGGTAGGGTTATGGAGACCAGCGGCTTGGGTACCTTTTTCGACGAGGAAAGGTTAACTGACCTTGACTTCACGGACAGTGCTGTGATCTTTGTGGAATCAATGATCGCAGCACTTGATTTCATTGATTCAGAAGTGTATCTGATTGAGGTGGAAAGTGTCAAACTTGTAAAGACATTCACTTATCTGGGCAATGACGATCTTTGCTCTGGGTCCTCGGCCTTTGAGATCAAGAGACACAGAGGAAGAACTCATGGAGTTATGAGGTCACTAGACAGTGGTATTTCAGGTGCAATCTCACCTAGACGTTTGGGCCAACGTAGACTAACGTATTTGCAAACGTCGGTGTCCGCTGGCCTCCGCCAGTCTACGCTGATGAACGTCGACCGAGTCCAAAACTTTGCAACATGTTTAAAATTTCTCTGCGATTGTCGACGTACCTCTGGCTACGTTGGAGACCGTTAGAGAATCTCTGCTACGTCCAAGTTCCCTACGCTAGCCCCCGCTAGCCTAAGTTATTGGTGCGATCGTCTACACTGGCTAACGCTTGGGTGCTGCTTCGCCCTGCCTGCTCAGAATCACTGGACAGTGGCGTGTCGACCCCCTCTCCTGCATGTTGCCACGTTGGCGCTAGCACCATGTTGTGGAAAGCCGAGCTGTGTTAGAGGTTCGCTACCAAACTCCTGTAACGTGATTTTTGCTCTCGACTTTGCCCTGCGTTCACCAAACGCTGGGATAAACGTTATAGTGTGAATGGGCCTTTAGAGATGCCGATACCTTTGCCGGAGAACAAAAGTCCAAGACTTTAGAGTCCTGGTGTTTCCTGTCAGTGATACTGGGATGACAACCAGTGACCTAAGGTAACGACTGGATGTCTTCGGTACTTGGTCTCTTCGGAGGATCCTTAGGAACCGCTGGAATGACTTTGTGTCAAATGAACGGTTACTTATGGAGACGAAGATGAGCCACACCACTTGTATTGTGAGGGAACGTCAGCTACGAAACTTGGCAATGTGGCGCCTTTCTCTGAGCATCATCCAGCATGCAGGTGCCTCAGTGTTGAGGACCTCAGCAACTGGTAAAGGTCAAGGGGATGTGCACGTATCACCTGGCTGCAGAAGATAGATGGCTACTTTCAAGAGTTTGAGTTTGACCAGTTGCCATGCAGGACCCAAGGCGGTTCCATAATGTGGTGGATGTGGCGACACGTGGCACCAGCGCACGCACCCTGACCTGACCTGACGTGGAATCAAGATCGGAGATCAAAGATCAAAGTCAATATCCAGTGCTTGATCATAACGTGCGTACCAATTTAATCAACCCTTCCATGACCCAAAGTCTACCTCTACTCCAAATTGAATTGGAATCCGCTCCCGTTGAGATATCCTGCTAACAATCAAACTGAGTAACAAATGGCAATCAAAGCACGAGGTAATTAAAAGTTTTAACACTCAGCCTGTGTGGACAATAAGTCTAAGTGCAGAACGAGTTTGTTTGGTGTCACGTCCACAGAGACGCTTCTGTTTTCTGTTTGTTTCTCAGAAGGAAAAAAAAAAAAGGTGCAGGTTTTAATTAAACAAGGCAGAACTTTAGGTCACAACCCGAGAAGCAAGTAATTAGATTATTTTTACCTCAGAAAAGGGCTTTATGTTTTTGCCTCCACTTGTTTGTCGAACTGTTAGCGGTTGTGTGCAAAAGCTAATGAAGAGATTTTTATGACTCCATCTGGAAATTCTGCCTTATGAGGAAGAGAATATTGCATTTTGTTGTTGGTCCTTTCTTCAACACTGCAAGCGAAGGATGTTGTGAAATGATTTTGGAACTAACTCAAGAACTAATAAACGTGTTGAAATGCGGTGGGTTTGCACTGAAATAAAGCAAACAGCTGAGAAAATTTCAGGCGACCAGCTGCACAGACTTTTTGAGTTTATTCAACTTCAGGATGCTTGTTGGATTGACATCGTTTAGCAAGTTTATTGAAAGTGACATGTTAAGTTTTACAAACTTTAAATGTTTTGATTTGGATGAGTTCAATGTGCTTAAAATAATACGTTTGTTATAAAACCAACGATTGCAGATTGTTTTAACCTCTTCCTCACACAAACTAGATCTGATTGTTATGAGGTCGGAACTCGGAGCCGTTTGGAATTCATTGTCTCGCTCAGGGACAATTTGACATCCAGAACAATCAGGGATTAATCTATCAACCTTCTGGTTTATGGGTAATCGTCTCTACCGCACCTACCCAAAGTGACCAAACAAAACATTTTCTTCCCACTAATGTTGTCTGAGCTCGTTTGACTCGTGTCAGCTTCATTTAGATAAATAATTATGTTTAATTGAATTTTATTTGGAAGATGGGATAGGCTCCATTCCCTGATCCTCATATGGTGGAGCACGTTGTCCATAAATTGGTTGGTGGATCGATCCCTTACTGTCCTGTCCAGTCAGGTCCATAAATATTGAGACAGTGCCATAATTGTGGGATGTCCAATGTCATGGACATCCCACAACTAGGGTCGGGCCCCCTAGTGGTATTACACCGGGGGCCAGACCCTGTGTCTGTCTGTCTGTTATGGTGTCCCGCCAAGTGACCTTTCTGTACTTGGGTCATATCTCAGCAACCACTTAAAATAGAGACTTAATGTTTGGCTCATATGAAAGTTCTTTGGAAGGGCTTTTATGCCATGTTGACATGGTTGCTAAAGTAACCACGGTTGCTCGGGAAAATCTTTATTGAATATCTCAGGAACTACTTATGACAGAGAGTTGATGTTTCTCTCATATGAAAGGTCTTTGGAAGGGCTTTCATGATATGTCAAATTGGTTGCTATGGTAACCATGGTTGCTAGGGGAAATTCTTTCTTGAATATCTCAGCTCCTACTTAAGCTAGAGACTTGATGTTGGGCTCTTATGAAAGGTCTTTGGAAGCGCTTTTATGCCATGTTGACATGGTTGCTAAGGTAAACAATGGTTACTAGGGAAACATTCTTTTTGAATAGCTCAGGAACTACGTATGATAGACACTTGATGTTCAGCTCATATGAAAGTTATTGTATATTGACTAAGTAATAAAAAAAAGGATTGTTTTGTTTCT
>OMMV01203147.1:0-11196 GCA_900302635.1 Chatrabus melanurus
ACTGTGGAAACGTTTTGTGGTCAGACAAATCAGTATTCCAGGTCTTTTTTGGACCAAAGATGAAAAGGACCATCCAGACTGTTATCAGCAACACGTCCAAAAGCCAGGGTCTGTTCATGGTATGGGTTTGTGTCAGTGCCCTTGGCAAGGGTAATTTACACTTCTGTGATGGCAGCATTAATGTAGAGTTGTACATTGAAATTTTAGAGCAACATATGCTGCCTTCAAGATGACATCTTTTCCAGGGACGTCCATGTATTTTTCAACAAGACAATACAAAACCACATTCTCCACACATTACAAAGGCATGGCTGTAGAAGAAGTGGGTACGGTTACTGGACTGGCCTGCCTGCAGTCCTGATCTGTCCCCAATAGAGAATGTGTGGAGAATTTTGAAATGAAAACTGCAACAATGATGAACCCGTACTGTTGCAAATCGTTTGTAGGAAGAATGGGGCAAAATAACACCTGAAACGTTTGATCGTGTGGTATCTTCAATGCCAAAACGTCTTTTAAGTGTTGTGAGAAGCAATGGCAATATTACAAAGTGGTAAATGCTTTAGAGTGACAACTATTTTTGGAATGTGTTGCAGGCTTGAAATGCAGGAATGGATGTACAATTAACAAATGAAATGAAGTTGACCACACAAAACATGAAATATCTTGAGTTCATTTCTACAATGAAATAGAAGTCAAAGTAAATGTAACAATCACTGTGGGATTTTTTCTTTGTATTTTCCATATCGTCCCAACTTTTTCTGATTTGGGGTTGTGGTATTATTATTATTATTATTATTATTAAACTTTTGGACATTTGTGCCTTTACTGAATACTGGTCCAATGTAAATAGTACATTTTCTGTGACAGACAAAAAAATCTACTTGAATACAGAGGAGAATAGTGAGTGCAACATTGTTTTCTTTCCCTAAAAACACGTGTTCTTTTCACAAAGACTACATAACCAGGACTGAAAATCTGGTGTTTGAAACAATTAGCAAGTTCTGCACATTTTTCATCTTTCTTCTTGCGGAGCAATTACTGGCCGGCACATTGGTGCATCCCTAATTACCAGCAAGTGAATCAGCTTGAAAGCTAACAGATTTAGCTTCACCCTCCACCTGGGAGCACAGCCAGACTGCAGCATGCACAATGCTGTGGAATGAATGAGCTGATGAGAGAGCACAGAACCGTGTGCAAACCCACTGTCCAGCAGCCCCGAGTGAACCTGAAACAGTAAAGCTTGGGAGCCTGCTCTGATCCATCCCTACATTCTGATAACAGCTTTATAAATCACTGCTCTACATCGAGTCAATCTAATATTGTACAAAACAAACAAACAAAAAAAATCAAAACCAGAAATGTGTGGGATCAATCTTTTTGCTTTGTATTAATGTCTTACTGTACCACAGATTTGATTCAGTGAACATGAACAATAATAATACAGAACGAAACAAAAGCTTAAAGAGTCGGTTCATTCAAATTACAGGGCCGATGGATGCTTCTTCTTTTACATCTTTTCCTACTTCTACGTGGGTCGATGTGCTTTACTGTTTTGGCTCAGGCTTTTACAGCTGGGTAGTCTTCCTGAATATAATCCTTCTTGATTTTATCTTGGCTTGAGACCAGGGGCAATTGGTGGGGCTCAGTGTATTGCTAAAAGACAGCTTGACACACGTACTAAGAGCTGTCAGGACTCGAACTACAGAAGTAAGTCCAATATAGGCCCTGAGGCCCATCAGGCCAGTGCTTTTCTCCAGATACTGTAGGATGAAGCGGAAGAGAGCCCACAACTCCCCCTGGACAGGACACTAGTCCATGGCAGATTGCTTTACCCGACAAGTCTACTACCCATTTCCAGCAGGGTGGACCGGGACGATGCAGATGAAGTGTCTTACCCAAGGACAAAGACAGGCAGCCTGAAGCACGCACCTGGACTCAAATCCCGGCCTATATATTGGTAGTCCATCTCCTGTCCCACAGAGACACCTGTTCTGCAGTACAGACCTTTGGCTAACTGACACCCAGTCCCATCTCACACCTATTGCCATTTAATTAAGAGTGTAGTTTAGAAAATCATCGATAGCAACATTCCTGTGGAAAATCCACAGACCTGACTTACTACATTTTTAATTATTTATTTAAACAAAAGCTGAAACAATTACGAAGATAATAAGGCAGTCAGTTAGCAGAAAAACAGAGAAAATGCAATCTCTCTCTCGCTCTCTCTCTCTCCTTGTTTTAACTAACATTTTATTGTCAGCCTGTACACAGGCACTGTGAGTGTTGTGCAGAGTGGGGTCAGAGTCTCTGACTTTTTCATAATAAATTATGGCGTTCATCAGGGATGTGTGCTGGTTCCTATTGTGTTCAGTACTTGCACAGACTGGGTGTTCAGTTGGTTTGTGGTGTCCAGTGACGTATTTGCTTGTGTCAGTGAGGAAAGGTTCACTGACCATGACTTTGCAGATGATGCTGTGATCTTTGCGGACTCAATGGATACCCTGATTGCAGCACTTGAGAAGCTGAGTGAGGAGTTAATGCCTGGGTTTGTGACTTTCTTGGATCAAGACTAAGATCTTTCAATCTTTCAAGGCTTTCAATGACATCCTGGACTCAGCTCTCAGAAGTGTACCTCAATGTGATGAAAATGTCCAGCTTGTTAGGAGATTCAGTTGTCTTGGCAATGATTTTCATTTCTCTGGAAGCTCAGCCTATGAGATTAAGAGAAGCCTGGGAAGAGGTTATCTTGTCATTAGGTCACTGGCAGACATGTTTGGCAATGCCAATTCTTTTGCATGAGAAAGAAGGTCCAAGTCTTCATGGTGCTGGCGCTTCCTGCCTTCCTATATAGTCACAATTGGATGTCTTTGGTCCTCAGTCTCTCTGGAGGATAATTGGGTACTGCTGGAATGACTTTGTTTCAAATGAGCGGTTACTTAGGGAGACTCAGATCACATATACCACCTGCATTGTGAGGGAATGTCAGCTATGGCACCACCGCTATGTGAGCATGATCTAGTGAAGAGGTGCGTCAGTGTTGAGGACCTCAGCATCTAGAAAATCCAAATATACGCCCACCTATCATCTGACTGCGGCAGATAGATGACATTTTAGGAGAAGGGGATGGACTGATAGTGTGCCTGGGTGGTTGCCAAACAGGAACCAGGGCGGTTTCGTGGTGTGGTGAATTCAACGATACACTGTACCAGTGCATACTGCCAGACCTGACCTACTGACATTTTATAGGTATAAAAATTAATTATTTTTATGTAATAAGTAGATTAATTAATAACAAAATAATCATGAGTTGCGTCCTGTTCTGAACAAATTAAATTTTAGTTGAATGGTCATACTTAGGTTTTGAACTACTGTAAAATAAAACATTCTCTCATTATGAATAGGCTTTGCAGAGAAATTTTGTTTTTGGCATGTTGTAATAGTCTGAATATTATCCATAGTAGCTGCGACATTGTTTGTCAAGATTTTACTGTTTATTGCTAATTTTCAGCGCTTTGGTTGACACAAAGATACATTCACCTCTGTGAAGTTGTTTCAGAATAATCAGAGCCAAATCTCAAAACCTTAGCAGATAAATCCAAAACTATCTGCATGGTGTGACACCGCTTAAGACAAGTGACAACATATTGTATGTTTTATGGTAATTTGGGTGAACCGACCCTTTAACACAGTGTTCAGTGTAATTCATAACCCATGCTGTTAATTACATACAAAAATTATTAATTCAAGAACACCATTTCTGTAACTTGAACACAAATAAGTAATTACAACCCCAGATCAGAAAAAGTTGGGATTGTATGGAAAATGCAAATAATGACAAAAAAAAACAAAAACAAAACACAGTGATTCTTACATTTACTTTGACTTCTGTTTCATTGCACACAGTATGAACCCAAGGGGAATTATTTGATGTGTGTGGTCAGCCTCATTTCATTGCATTTGTTAATATACATCCATTCATTCATTTCTGCATTTTAGGCCTGCAACACATTTCAAATAAGTTGGGTCTGGGGCAATTTAGGGCTAGTAATGAGGTAAATAAATAAATAAATAATGATGTTTTTTCAAACAGGTGATGTCAACAGGTGATTGTAATCATGATTTGGTACAAAAGCAGTATCCATGAAAGTTTGAGTCTTTGAGGAGCAGAGATGGGCAGAGGATCTCCAGTTTGTCAACGAATGCATGAGAAAATTATTGAAATGTTTAAAAACAATGTTCCTCAAAGAACGTTTGGAAGGGATTTGCATATTGCTCCTTCTGCAGTGCATAATATCATTAAAAGATTCAAGGAATCTGGAGGAATTTCAGTGCATAATGGGCAAGGGCGCATGAAACACCTGTGACTGCCGATCCCTCACACGGCACTGCATCAAGAACCATCATTCATCAATAGCTGATATAACCACATGAGCAAGAAATTATGTTGGGAAACCTTTGTCAAACACTATAATATGGAGTTACATTCACAAATACCACTTAAAACGTCATTGTGCAAAAAAAGAAGCCTCATGTTAACCTTGCCCTGAAGTGGCATTGATTCCTTGTTGTGAGAAGGAATGGCAACATTCCAAAGTGGTCAATGTTTTAATGTCCGAACTTTTTTTGGAATGTGTTGCAGGCCTGAAATGCAGGAATGGATGTATATTAACAAATGAAATAACGTTGACCACACAAAACACAAAATATCTTGGATTCATACTGTCTGCAATGAAATAGAAGTCAAAGTAAATAAAACAATCACTGCATTTTTTAATTTGCATTTTCCATACTGTCCCAACTTTTTCTGATTTGGGGTTGTACAAAACATGAATTGAATGTTCCCAATAAGTAGTTTCTTTAATCTTTCTTTTTTTTACCCTCATGGCACCTCTCAAGTTTCCAAAAGGAAGAGATGGAAAACAATGCTACTAAACCAGTGTCAACCAGAACTGATTCAAGCCACTAGGGGGAGTGTACAGCTGTTTTTCAGTTAACAGCACCCAACTTGCTGCAACGAGAATTAATGTAATAGCAAAAATTCCAGATTATCACTATGGACAACTTGAAGTAGAAAATTGTATTTTCTACATTTGGTTCAGGAGAGCTCCATGATAATGTGCCCTAAGTTGGACATGCTATCGGTTTAAATATTGCCATTTACGCTGTCAACAACAATATCTTCTTTACTTTTAAATGTTATGTTGTATTATCTGTAGAACTGTTCATATATAACTTATAAACAGATAATCTGACAATTATTTTCAGAGGATGAAAATATAAGAGACAGTTTTCCCCCCATGTTGCGAATGGAAGCTAACTTACGTAGCTACGTAGACATTACCTCTACAGCAACTGGCCTTTACTTGGTCTTCAAGAAGATTCACCACTCCAAATGACTTCTAAAAAGTTAGATGGTGTGGAATACCCAATATTAGTCTCAGTGGGGAGAAAGTCCCTGTTGTTCAAACAAAGAAGGTCAATCTGTTCAAGAAAAGAGACAATTATAACAGTTTCTCTCGAAATTTATGAATGTCTCCTTGTCTCCAGAGGACCATTGGGTGTGCTCTCCCTGATGGATGCGTAAAGTATTCCTTATCTACTTTGGTAAAAATGAAAGGACCACATTGTGAGTAGCAGAAAGATGGTGTCCATGATTTCTGCCCTGGTTGAGGGAAGTTTTTTTTGTTTTTACCAATTTCACATAGATTGCTTCATTTACACACTCTCAAACCATCTGTCCTCTTTGTCCATACATTGTAGCTTGTCATCCTCATAAGTGTGTCCTTGATCCTTCTGATGTATGAGACCCTGCTGCAGTGTATTATTGGGATTGAGGAAAAAGGAGTGGACGATGAGGAACAAATCATAGATACTGGTTTGTTTGTGTGACTTTCTGCAGATTTCAATGTCTACATTGCCACTAGCATTTAAGTGCACTTTGTGAGCACACCACACAAAGTTTTTTTTTTTTTCAAATTGAAGAAGTCTCTTGGACGAGTGGTGAAAAGTGTTGAAGACCAGCAAGAAGTCTGTTTGCTGTAGAGCAAAATTCTGGAGACAGTATCTCCTACCTGGATGATTGAGAACCTTCATCAACTATGTTCCGTATCTAGGACGCTGACAACCTAGTAGCTTCAGCAATAGTTACTTTTATGACCTGTTCTCAAATGTTTCACACCAGTACATATTTCAGAGACAGTATGCAAAGTTTACACTGTGTGTAAAATGTAATAATATGGCAAATAAACCATCAGCTTTCATGGGTATCCACATGTATCCGGCAAAAATACACAGAAGTTGCAAATGATGGTGTTTGCAGTTCCCAGATAAGTCAGACTTAGGGCCCTATCTTGACAATCTATGGCACACGGTCTAAAATACATGGCAACAAGTGGATCTGGGGCATGTCCAACTTTCTAGTCCTAATTATCTGCTGTGAAATCTGAGCACAACCTAGGGCACAGGGTGCAAAGGGGTTGGAATTATTCTTTTCATTAGTCATGGGCATGCTTTGGGCGAAGCATGAAATAAGCCAGAGCGTCATCTGCTATCGCTTTAGAGAGCTGAAATATGCCAGGCGCACAGTGCTCTGCTATTTAGAAAGTGGACTGAAGTGAGAAGTTTATTGGTAAGTTAACGGATCTGCACCAAGCTGTCAGAGTGTGCCAGTGGACACACTGGCACACTCTGACAGCTACCAAAGCTCCCTGAGGTGAAGGTTTGTATTTTTCAAAGTGTTCACTTTTATTTCATTTAATTGTTGTTTTTAATTCAGTTTTGTAGTGTATACAAGCAGCATGTCCATGTGTCTTGAAACTGCTTATGTTAGGCACATCTGAATGTAGTGTAGCACCATTTAAGGCACAGTCACACGTTTGGGCCAATGTAGATGAACTTAATTGCAAATGGTGGTATCCGCTAGCCTCTGCTAGCCACTGCTAGCCTCCGCCGGGCTCCGCCGGGCTCCGCCGGGCTCCGCCGTCTTCCTTTGACGAACGTCGACCGTGTCCAAAAATTTCAACATGTTTAAAGTTCCTAGCCGACGTACCACTGGCTACATTGGAGACTGTTAAAGAAAGTTAATCTCCGCTACGACCAAGTTAGCCTCCGGTGCGATCGTCTGTGCTGGGTACTGCTACGCCCTGCATGCTCAGAATCACTGGACAGTGGTGTGTCGAACCCCTCTCCCGCACGTTGCAAGTCCCGCTTGTTCTAATGGAGTGCTGGCTAATGCCAGCCTGAGATGGGCTCCACTAGCACCATGTTGTGGAACGCTGTGCTGCATTTGAGGTCTGCTACCAAACTCTGGTAACGTGAGTTTTGCTGATGTTTGGCCAATTTTCTCGACTTTGCCCTGTGTTCACCACACGCTGGGGTAAACACCATAGTGTGACTGTGCCTTAAAATTCCACAAATAACAGTGTGCTTGACTCCAGACCAGGTTTTTGCTGGTCTATGACACAATCGCATTATGCTTCCTAATGATACCAATGCACTGTTACTGCACCTGACCAACACACCCATGGGCGCGCAGATGAGCGCAAATCTACTCGCTATTTACATAACATGCTGGGTGCTGGGTGTGAAAACCACAACTTCATAGGGTGGAAACTGCAAATGACATGTGCGTTTTGCTGTGCGCTGCTTTGTGACGAGTGGAAGATAAGGCCCTTAAAGTGAGCTCATTACTCCCCCTAGTGTCCTGGAGCACTTCTAGTGTAGCAACTTGTTTTGCAACATTTTTTTATGTAAGTATTTCCAATATTTTGGATTTTTTTTTAAGATCTGAAACTTATTTCACTGTTTTGATTTCGTTATTGTATGTGTTTTGTCATTAGGTGGTGCTAAATCTGCCTCTTTGTCATTTTGGTTTCTGAAAGGACAACATCATGCACTCTGAAAACTGCAGGAATATTCATTCGATGAAAGGTTTCCAAATGCCTGTGCAAGAGGAGAAATATCTGAAAGTTAGAAGCCCATAATTTGCTGAGATGTAGCTTAAAACTCCTTGGGTTTACTAAAAAAAGAAATGCTGCACAAGGAAGCTATAAGGGGCTGCAGGTTTGATTCGCACACCGAACCCATCTGCGTTGTCTTTGCAGCAGCAGTTTTCTGGATTTCTCTCTTGAGGATGATGAATCGATTTTTTAATTAACCGGCAAGTGTATGAGAAAGTGTTATGCGTGGACATTAATCACAGAATCTCATCTGGAGTTCAGTGTTTGGCCTCCGATGGATCCAGTCTCACTTCATCTAAAGCTCTGTGACGTACAGCCCGCCTTAAAGATGCTGATGGCAGGGTCAAATCACGACCTTGGCGAGAAGATCGACAGTTTTGGACATTTAACAGTCTGAAGTCGGCTCTACTGTAAGTCAAGCAGGCTTATAATGAAGTCCACAGTGGTCGGAATGGGCCGCTGATGACAGGCTGGAGTGAATGGAGATCTGAATGTGAGCCGCAACAGCACACCAGCAGAGCCAGCAGTGAAGTGCACTGTGGGTAATCAATCCGCGTTTGATAGGAGACACACTTACCCTGGGACTGCTGAGAGGACTGGTTGACAGACCGGAGGACGCTCCGCTGATCGACCGCGATCTGTAAACACGCAAACGCACCGAGTGAGAATATTATCCAAAACAGTATCCGAGATGAGAAAATGGAACATGCATCACAAAGTGCCCAAGAAAGTTGAACACAAAAACGCAAATACAAAATATAGATACAAAAGCCCTGAACGTGTTTGTGCAGTTGAAATGTAGCTAGTCAGGAAACTTTCACCTCAACACACTGGAGAAGATTTGATTTGAGGCAGAGGGGACTGACTCAAATAAGGAGAGATCACCAGCAAAAAGCTCATCTGTACACGCTCTGGTGCCTGCAGTTTTTATTATGTCTGTGTTTCTTCACCAGGTTTTAAAACATGTCTGACTTTCATTATAAAGTGACTCAAACGGTGCCAAACCAAGGGTGTGATCACAGTGGAATTGCTTTTAGCAACAGAACGAGCATCTTTTATTTAAAGCGTCGGCGTGCTGTGTTTGCGCTCTGAGCCTCTCGCAGTAAAACCGGATGTTTTTGGCACAGTGAGCTCCCAGAACTCCGACTTCAACTCGAGATGTAAAAAACAAAAAAACAAAAACGTGCAGCTTCAAGTGTTGTTTTGGTCAGGTTGGTCCCACTCAGGCTAAAATACTGCTGGAACCTTCTATCAGCCAGGTAGAGCTCTTGGAATAATTGGTGCTACACTTCACACTTCTCAGTCTGAGTGTGTCATGGATCCAGACTGAGTGACAGAAAGACAGTAAGTGTCCTACACCTAACCATGGTTCTCGCAGGATTGACTGACAGGACTGAATATCACATGCAGGTGTATGTCAGTGTCAAAGAAGTGATTGGAGGGATTATATATTCCATCTGGCAACAACTACAGTGAATCACTTGTGTATTCACTCCCACTGTGTTCACAGTCAATTTCAGGGTCTCCCCTTTATGTAACAAGCCTGATTTCACTAAATCCGTGCACGGCGCGGTGTTCTTGGAGAGAGGGGAAAGTTAAAACTGAATGTCCGGCGAATATCAAACCTCCGGGCGAACTTCTTCTCGCTGGACTCATGTTTAAAAAGGACATTAACACACTGATTGGCATTAAATAATGCCCAAACCCTTTACACTTTTCTTTCACAATTTTAAAATAAAAATGGCAGCTTTAGTTGAGCACAACTTTATGGTGAAAATGCACCAGAATGCACAATTTTTTCAAAGTTTTCCAGGGGAGCATGCCCCCAGACCCCCTTAGAAGGGCATCGCACCTGCGGTGCTCGTGCAAGCCTGCTACGCTGCCTCACCATGGGACTCAGCCTTGAGGCTTGGTATTCAATTTGTCTTACTTGGTGTGTCCCAGGACTCATCGCCTCAAATTCGGAATGCTAAACCTGTACATAGAGGGTTTATCAAAAAGTTCTGAGCCTCACACATTTTGTCCAGTCGGATAGTACAATGCACCACACCTGATGTACATCAATGTCTTAGCTACTGATTCCATGTAGGATCATATTGCTGGCTGCAATTGTTTAGTCACAACACTTTGTGGAAGAGACATACTCCCAGTGAGTTGGCAAAATGGACAAAACTGAGTATAGAGCAGTGATAAAGTTTCTAGTCCTGGAGGGTCAATCTGCCAAATAGGTTGAAGAGCGATTGACTGCCGTTTATGGGGAGTCTTCAACTTGTTCTGCAACTATCAAACGTTGGGCGAAGGAATTCCAGCGTGGCAGAGAGAGTTTAGAAGATGACCCCCGGTCAGGACGGCCATCAACCAGTACCAGCCCGGAAAACATTGACACTGTGCCCAAACTAGTGACCGCCGTATCACTCTCCTTGAGTTAGAAGAAACAACAGGCATTTCATATGGATCCACACACGGCATACTTCATGACAAACTCCACATGTCCAAGGTATGTGCAAGATGGGTCCCGAGAATGCTTTCGGATGACATGAAGCTATCGAGGGTCACCATCAGTGGAGCCTTGCTAACTCGGTACAACGCCAACCCAGATGATTTTCATTTATAGGGTTGTAACCTGTGATGAAACCTGGCTTTATCATTATGATCCGGAGAGCAAACAGGAATCGATGGAATGGAAACACGCCACTTCTCCAAAGACAAAGAAGTTCAAAGCCACCAGGTCCACCAAGAAGGTTATGGCAACCATTTTCTGGGACAGCAAAGGAGTGATCCACATCGACTACCTGCCCCATGGAACCACAATGAATGGGGAATATTACGCTAACTTACTGAAGCAGGTGCGCCAATCCATCAAGGAGAAACGCCGTGGAAAAATCCGTCGTGGGATTCTGCTTCACCAGGACAACGCGCCAGTCCACACCAGCCGCGTTGCGATGGAAGCTGTGCGCGAGTGTGGCTACGAACTCCTCCCTCACCCACCCTATTCTCCAGACCTAGCCCCCAGCGACTTCCACCTCTTTCCCAGGCTGAAAAAACACCTTCGGGGCCGGAGATTTGAGGATGATGATGAGCTGACTGCTGCTGTGGAGGGCTGGTTAGGGGACCAAGATGTTGAGTTCTACCGATCGGGTATCAATGACTGGCAAACTAGATGGAACAAGTGTGTGGAGTTGGAAGGGGACTATGTTGAAAAATAAAGCAGTATAAATCCAAATATCTTGCTCTTTCT
>OMMV01203154.1:0-12459 GCA_900302635.1 Chatrabus melanurus
GACGTCATTCCAGCAGTAACCACCGAGCCTGTTTTATTCAGCTCACACAAAAGCATATGCGCCACAAACGAACGCCAAACTGCCCGAGTGCCTTTCACAATAAGAGCACATTACAAAATAAAGTTAGATTCTACCACATATACTGCTGTAACACTCGTTAACAGTGCGTCGGACTGCATTGGACAGCTGCGCAATGAGACAGAATGCTGTGCGTTATGGAACACATCAGTGCCAGCGGACAATAACGATGCCACAATGACAGCTGGCCCAAAGCGTGTTGTAAACCAGAATCTACGAGACTATGGAGTGGAGGAAAGTGCTGGACCAAACTAAACAGCTGGAGAGGTTGTATCACAGTGTTGTGGATGTGGAGAGCTGTGCGTGAATTTTGGTGAGCGCAACAGCCATCTCATTTGCGCGCTGGCTGCTTCGGACCCGGAGGCCGACAGAGAGAACTTTATGGATAAAGTTAAAGTAGAACCTCTACTGGAGCTAACGGGTACTAAACACATGAGGATATTTCACTCCCAAAAACGTCGACTTCAACTTTATTGAGAACGTGAGTAGGCCTACAGTTTTTTCTCTGCTAAAGTTGCACCCGCCGTGGTGTAAATGATCGTGATGCACACTGATGTGCAATTTGTGTGTGGTAGTGTACTGTGTGTGGTTAATTAAATGCGTAACCTGAGATTTGTAACTATTATGGTATTATAGGACTTTGGCTTATAGCGTGCTGTGTTTATGGAACAATTTAGCCCACGTTTGTAACGGCCGCTACGTCCTCCACGTCCTCCATGGCACCCATAAATCGCAGAGGACGTACGATCCCACCAATCGTGCGTGCAGTTGTGACCGAGACTTAAGCAACCACATACATATAGAGTCCAGTGGTCGCAACAACCGATGGCTTTAAAAAACATCCAAATTGCACAGAGCAGAGTCTCAGCGAATGGAATACAACTAGCGAGTCAGTGTCCAAGCAAGAATCCAGCAGGAATACCCCCCACAATTCACCATCCAGAGTCTTACAGAAGTCCTCAGCACGGTCCGGATTTCCAGAGTTCCCTATAGATCCATGTGGCCCAGTCATGGAAGGAAATCTGAGGATCAGATGGATGAGTGATGGATGGACAGAAAGATCTATGAAGCCCAGCACTCCGATCCTGGTGGTCTGCTTCATCATCAGCAACATGACCTCAGACAGAGATCAAAGCAGAAATCAAATCGGCCAAAATGAACAGTTCACAGTAACGCCAGCTGACAATGAGATAACAAAGTGCTAACATGTTCTAACGTGTTCTCCGGCAACATACTCCTACGGTTCACTAATATTCCCCAGAATGTCTTTTTATCTCTGAGTCACCGTTCATTTGATACAAAGCCATTCCAATGCTGTGGTACAGAAGGATCCTCCAGAGAGACGTAGCACCAAAGACATCCAGTCGTCACCTGAGGTCACTGGTTAGTGACCAGGTCTTACAATCATACAGTAAGACTGAAAGCACCAGGGCCTTCAAGATTTGGACCTTCATTCTCCTGCAAAAGTATCAGCATCACGATACACCTTTGTCAAGTGACCTCATTACTCCCTAAGATTTTCCGAGGTGTCTCTTGATCTCAAAGGCTGAAGGCCCAGAGACACAAATGTCACTGCTGAGAAAGTGAATCTTTCAACAAGTTCGACACTTTCACCACAAACATATACACTTCTGATGGCTGAATCTGGGAAGTCAATGAAAGGCTGGATCTTGTTCTTGATCCAGGACAAATGCAAACCCAGACACTCCAACCCTTCACTCAGCTTCTCAAGTGCTGCAATCAGGGCGTCTACTGATTCCACAAAGATCACAGCATCGTCCGCAAAGTCAAAATCAGTGAACCTTTCCTCACTGACAAAGGCACCGAACTTGCAACAATGTTAGGAAGAGAGATAAAGCGAAAACCTGTCTCACAATGTTAAGGAAAGACACTCAAGGAACAAATCTGGATCGACTATCGAAGTTTAATTAACGTGTCCCTGATCCAAGGAGCATGTCTCCATCCACCATTTTTTGAGAGCACCTTCAGACAGATGGCCAGACAGACGGGGATCGCATAATTGCAATCCTTTTCTATCAGTTGGCAGAGGTGAAGATTGATGGTTAATACACACTGTTCTGGGTGGCAGGATGCTGCATTGTGTTGCAATGTTTGTGTTTCCCAGGGAGCTACTGCTGTGCTTTATGTTGACTGATTTCCAACAGTTACTGCCTGAACATGAGTAATACACAAGGGATATTCACCATATTTTTACTGGAGCAGAATATACTATTGCTCTTTCCATCGCTGTTAAAAAGTATCAGCACGTGCACTGTTTTGTACTCAGGTTGTCAGCACATACACATTAAATGCATTGTAGATTTATCATGAAACCTTCATTATTTTTGACTGATATCTTTTCTGCATGCAAATCAGACAGAGGAGAACACAGTCATGAAGGAGGCCCTTGGGAGGATGAAGAACTCTAAAGAGAAAAACATGTGCTGGCAGGACGGCCGACTGTTTGAGGATAAGGAAGACTGGGTTGTGGACAGCTGCACCAAATGTACCTGCCAGGTAGTGTCAACTGTTGTGCCATTATGTATACATTTGCTGTGAATATTAATGACAGTGACATTACTGATATTTACTGATGGCAGGAGTCCAAGATAGTGTGTCACCAGATTACATGTCCCCTGGTTGCCTGTGCCAGCCCCTCATTTGTCGACGGCGAGTGCTGCCCTGTGTGTATGCGTAAGTACTCAGAATGTGTTGTCAGCATAATTATAAACCCACGTATACTCATGTTAATTTTCCATTGTACGTGCATGGGATTTTAAATTATTGTGCAATGCCCTGGAAAAGACATACTTCACACATATTAAATAGTGTTATGGTCAAGGCCCAAATACTCAAAGCCAAGACTTTGACTGCAAAGGCTTTGACCCCCAAGACCCAGGCCAAGACTTTGACCTCCAAGGCCCAGGCCAAGACTTTGACCCCCAAGGCCCAGGCCAAAACTTTGACCCCAAGGCCCAGGCCAAGACTTTGACCCCCAAGGCCCAGGAAAAGAATTTGACCCTCAAGGTTCAGGCCAAGACTTTGACCCCCAAATCCCAGACCAAGGCTTTGACCCCCAATGCTCAGACTAAGGCTTTGACCCCCAAGGCCCAGGCCAGGACCTTGAGCCCCAAGGCCCATACTAATGTCAAGACTTGAAAACTCAAGGCTAAGGCCAAGTCAAGTCAAGTCTGGGAACATGTGCTGGTGCTGCGCTTCGCCACATCCACGACACCATGGAACCACCTTGGGTTCTGGATGGCAACCACCCAGGCAGACAAGCGGTCCATCCCCACCTCTCGAAAGTAACCATCTATCTGTCACAGCCAGGTGAAGTGTGGGCATCCCCTTGGCCTTCTCCAGTCACTGGGGTTGTCAACACTCGGGCACCTATGCGCTGGATCATGTATAGAGAAACGTACCATATGGCCAAAATGTTGAAGCTGACATTCCCTCACAATGCAATTAATACTCCTTGTCTTAGTCTCCCTAAGTAACCCTCGTTTGATACAAAGTAATTCCAGCGGTACCCAAGGATCCTCCAAAGAGACCTGGTACCAAAGACATCCAGTTGTTATCTTAGGTCAATGGTTAAGGTGCAATCTCATCTAGACATTTGGACCAACTTAGATGAACATATTTGCAAACGTCAGTGTCCACTGGCCTCCCCTAGCCTCCACTAGCCTCCGCCAGTCTACGTCGATGAATGTCAACCGTGTCCAAAAAATGTCTGCGTTTGCTGACGTACCTCTGGCTACGTTGGAGACTGTTAAAGTTAATCTCTGCTATGACGAAGTTCCCTATGCTAGCCTCCGCTAGCCTACTTACTGGTGTGATCGTCTACGCTGTCTAACGTTTGGGTGCTGCTTCATCCTGCCTGCTCAGACTCACTGGACAGTGGTATGTTGATCCCCTATCCCACACGTTGCCATGTTGCCAAAAGTCCCGCTTGTTCTAATGGCACGCTGGCTAATTCCCGCCTCCGCCTTTCCTCCGCTAGCACCACGTTGTGGAATGCCGAGCTGCTTTAGAGGTTCCCTACTAAACTCCAGTAACGTGATTTTTGCTGATATTTGGCGAATTTTCTCGACTTTGCCCTGTGTTCACCAAATGGTGGGGTAAACATTATAGTGAGATTGCGCCTTTGGCGTCCAAGTCTCACATCCATACAGTAAGACAGGAAGCACCAGGACCCTAAAGACTTGGACCATCATTTTCCTGCAAAGATATCGGGATCGCCAAACACCTCTGTCCAGCGACCTCATGACTCCATAAGCAGTTCCCAAGGCCTCTCTTGACCCAGAGACATGAATGTCACTGCCAAGTTAGGTGAATGTCTCTACAAATTCAACACTTGAAAAAGGACAAAGAACATGGTCTTTTATGTCCAAAATGTGGTATATTATGAAAGTAACTTCAAGAACAGCAGTTATTTCTAGTAAAAGTAGTATTCTGAAATGTACAGGTTGTGTAGGTCCTTAAATTGTATTTAAAAATACCAAAATTCTCTATGCCTTGAAAATGCCTTGACTTTTCTTGAGATGACCACAGTTTTGAACCATCAAAGCCAAGGCATCCAAGGCCAAGGTCTGGAAAAAAGGGGCTTTAAAGCACCTTAAGGTCAAGGCCGAGCATCAAGGCACTACAACACTGATATTAAGTTATAGTAACACAACAGTATTGCAGTCTGTTTGTGAGCCACCCAAAAATTCATTGCTTAAAATGAAGGTCACCTGAAATAGCCACTGAGATGGGGTCCTGTGGTAAACAGGCTGGTGTAAAATAAAAACAGCCGTGTCATTATCTTTTTCCACTTTTGAGTATGTAGTTTGAACAGTAAGAGAATATGGTGAGAGTGTGCTGTGCACTGAAAATGGTTTTCTTTCAGCCAAAGACAGCGAGGACGGTTGGTCCCCGTGGTCAGAGTGGACAGAGTGTACGGTCACCTGTGGGACAGGAACTCAGCAGAGGGGCCGATCATGTGACGCGACCAGCAATCCTTGCACCGGGCCTTCCATCCAGACCCGCAAATGCAGTCTGGGAAAATGTGACAGCCGCGGTGAGCATATTTTTAATATTGGCAGCCACTCACTCAAATATATGACATGGAGTAGCTACCGCCACCACCACCGCCGCCTCACTGCTGTGATTTTTGTCATTACTAATGCATGTGCTGACTGTTGCCACAACTGCAGGGTAATCTAAGACAAGACTGACATACGGCAGGGGGTGACGTGATTGAAATGTGGAAAAACACGCTCTGTTTTGACTCTCCAATCTGTAAAAGATGAGTTCACCCCTCAATAAATCTGTTCAAACGGAGCCATCTGAGTGAGGTTGAAAGTGGAGAGTAGCGTGGTTACCGGGTGTGCTCATTCAAAGTTAATCCCTAAGAAATTGTCAGCTCAGAAAGCACGCCACAGCGTGTCACGCAAAATCTAAACTATTAATGAATTTCAGCACTTAGATGTACCATGTGTGATGGAGGGTGTCATGACTCTTTGTGGTGAATGCCAGAACTGATTCATGGGGGTTTGATTTATTGCGGGGTTAGCGTGTTGTTATTGCTTGCAGTTTACATTACGTAGCATCAGTCTAACCTCTGGAGGACAGTTTAACACAAGGGCATAAATATTTCTTAAAAATTACAACAACTTTGAAATTGAGCCAAAATCATACAAAGTTTGCTTGTGGAATATTTATTTTACTTTAGGCCTACTCCTAGTTTTCTGTCACGCACCCGTTTGGAACCTGAAGAGTCATGTCCCCTCAATATGTTTTTCTTTTTTTTTGTCAGCTGTTAATAATATTGGGTAAAAATAACAAACAGAGCTGGTGGGTGTTATTTTATTTTCTCATTATCAAGAACATGAATTGCATGACTTTTTTGTTGTGTTTTATGATGCAGTGCGGCAGGATATTGTAATTGCTTGTATGTGTCTGTTTGCGTACAAAATAACTTGGAAACGGGTAAGCGGATTTTCACCAAACGTGGTAGGAATATTACTTGGATGAGTGTCTCCAGATGGTCAACGTTTGGAGCAGATCATTCAAAGATCAGGGTGGTCAAAAATATAGTCCAAAAAACACATTTTCCAAGATATTTCCGCAACCAATAGGACTAGAAAGACAACGTAAGCCTTATATCGACGAGTAAATAATTTGTAATCAAATGGTACAAGTGAGGTTATGATGACATCACAAAGATGTTAAGAAATTACGTCACAAGTGTCAGAAAAACACATTTTCCAGGATATCTCAGCAACCAATTGAGCTAGACATCCAGACCTTATATCAATCACCAATTTATTTGTCAATAAAATGTCATGAAATAACATCACTATAAACACATTTCCTGGATATCTACAACCAACAGGTCTAGATTAACCATGTCTGGTTTAGTGGTCTTGCTACAACCACACCTATATCTTGAAATGACTGTCGTACTCTATAGCGCAGTATTATGTGCACACATAGGGTATACATCGCCCCTCTGATGCCTTTCATTGAAGGATGTGTTAATGGATGGATGGATGGATGGATAGGTGGGTGGGTAGGTAGGTAGATAGATAGATTCCATGCATGTTTCTATGGATTTTTATGCCATATCTCTGGGTAGTTGGTTATACTGCCCAGACTGATGTTTGCAAGATACAAGTTTTTATAGGGTCCAGTGGAACACTGTCAGAAACTGAACCATTACCATGGTAATTGCCAGAAATGATAAAATTTGCCTACTAAGCAGATCTCCGTAACCACTGAGGCTACAGAGCACATCTTGGGCTTAAATTACTCAGTAAACCGAATTTTGCCTTTGATCCAACTAAACAGTTTCTTGAAAATGACCGGAAATGCTTCTGTTGAACTTTGACCGAGATGAAATTACCTCTCATTGTATCTCATTAACCACTAAAGGTATAGAGGGCTTAAACTACTTGGGGACCCTGAGTTATATGATAGTTTTAAACATTTTTTTAACCTGAAAATGAATCCAAATTCCTCTTTTGACCTTTGTCTCTGCTGAAATGACCTATCGCTGCATTTTAGTAACGGGCCACCAAAATTGTTCCACTTAAGAGATAAACAGAATGTAAAGAATCACAGTTGAATAGCCATTTTTCAGTTTTTGGTGATGCAATGGGAAAGGAAAATGGTTTTACATGTCAGGAATAATTTGACACCAAATCTAATACATCCAGTCCAAAAACCTGCTTAGGGGTAGCTAGTGGCACAGCAGGCTGTCAGAAAAATGTATCTGGTCTTACACTTTACTTTGCTGTTTTCAATCTAAATCTTGTTAACCAGAATCTTAGAAGCCTTGCTAACATCAGGACCCTCCTGCTTACTTACTGTCCGTCCATGAACCACTTACCACCTTTCTCCTAAGTCTTGTGAGCCCTTAATAGAATGTTCTCTAAGTCTCACTCTGAGAACCACTTGACTTGTGCGTTTTGGTGATTTCTGCCTGATATCTTTGATTATTTTTGATGCCCAGTTCGCCAGGATGGTGGGTGGAGTTTGTGGTCACCATGGTCTTCCTGCTCGGTGACGTGCGGTGAGGGACAAATTACGAGGATACGACACTGTAATGCTCCCGTGCCACAGCTGGGTGGCAAAGACTGTGAGGGGAGTGGGAGAGAGACTCAGCGCTGCACTGCCAGTCCATGTCCAAGTGAGTATTTGAAGCCGCAGGGGGGGAAAACTCCAATGCAGCATCCATTACAGCAGCGTCCATCTCAAACAATCCCATTTTCTCTTGCCTCGTGTTTCCCCGCAAAGCAGCATTCCCATGTGTTTTGGTCTGGCCTGCTGTCTGTCTTTCAGGAAATGTTGACCCAAATCAGCTCAGTATGTTTTCCCTTGTAGTATTAAGTTCCAGACTTCTGACTCTCTGCCTGGCCTTTAGAATTGGAACTTTTAGTGTTGACATTTTTTGGTTTCAAGACTAAGGGCTGAAAAATGTGTTTGAGATTTTATTTTTATTTTAGGTCAGATATTGGAACTATAGCTGTCTAACAATTATCTCTTTGGTATGTCTTTCCAGTTGACGGAGGGTGGGGCCCTTGGTCTCCCTGGGCAACCTGTTCAGCAACTTGTGGGGGTGGCATTAAAAGTCGAAAGCGTGAGTGCAACAGTCCTCAACCTCAGCATGGTGGAAAGAAGTGTGTGGGCGAGGCCAACGATAGCGACAGCTGCAACAGAAAACAATGCCCTATAGGTAAGCACGTTATTCAACATTGTCTTCCTACTTGCACAAAAACAGGTTCCAACTGACACAGCACCATACTTTTTTGTAGTCCTAAATGGAACATGTGGTTTTCCCATTTCCCAAGAATCCAGTTCCAGTTTTGTTTCCAGTTTCTGGTCCCTCTGGATATGTAGTATTAACCCAATATAATCAGACCCCTCAGGGCAGGGCTACTGCAGTGCTGATTGCTGATTGGCTGCATCCCTTTTGGCTACACTGAAGGAATGCTACAGAGCTCTGGTTACCGTCATGTATTTCCTTGCTGGAAGCAGAGCTATTTCTACATTTTAAAAAAAAGACAGAAAACAATAAAACTGCGATGTGCTGGTCTACAAACTAAAAAGTCCCGTCACCCTACTGACATCACTGTACATGCATTTTATAGACATGTGGTTTATATATTGTAATGCCATTGTTGCGTATGGATTTTTAGAAAGATAAAATTAATTAGTGAACAATAAAACCAACTTTCTTAACTATACATTTATGACACATGTTATCCGGCCCCTGGTAGCTTGGGGCCGATGGCAGTTACCTCCCATTGCCAAATGATGAGTCCGGCCCTTAAACAATCACAAAACTGTAAAGCATAAAAAGAAATGATCAGTTATTTTGCAAAATATCACTGCGCGTGAGCAAGCTGTGCTTTGAGTGTGATGCATAACAGTGCAGCAGGATTACTGCTTTCCTGATTATACCTGCACGTATCTGTGCTCAAGCGTGAACCTGAACAGCGTTGTTTTACTTATGAGGGTGTACTGTGCACCGCAGGTGTGACACCACAATTTGTAGTACAGTTTCTACCGAACCCGGAGAAAATGAAAACTGGAACCACAACCATATCTAACGCCAGTTTCAATGGTTAGGGTTTCTGATTCCAGTTACTGTTGCAGTGGAAGCATCCCAAGCTAATATTGTACAACCCCAAATCAGAAAAAGTTGGGACGGTATAGAAAACGCAAATAAAAGAAACCTGCAGTGATTCTTACATTTACTTTGACTTCTGTTTCATTGCAGACAGTATGAACCCAAGACATTTCATGTTTTGTGTGGTTGACTTCATTTCATTTGTTAATATACATCCATCCCTGCATTTAAGGCCGACAATACATTCCAAAAAAGTTGAGATTGGGGTAATTTAGGGCTAGTATAATCTACTTTCAGCTTCTCCCAATTTCAACTCGGGGTTGCCACAGCAGATCCCACATGGATCTGCATGTAGATTTAGCACAAGTTTTACACCGGATGCCCTTCCTGATGCAACTCCACATTACATGGAGAATGGGCAGGGGTGGGGTTCAAACCGGGAACCTTACGCATTTGGGCAAGTAATGAGGTAAAAAAAAAAAATAATAATAATAATAATAATAATGATAATGATGTGATTTCAAACAGGTGATGTCAACAGGTGATTGTAATCATGATACGCAATGTATATTTCACTTGGCAGGGTTTTGTCCATAAAATATCCAGTCAGGACTACGGCAGCACTACTTAGTTCCACCAAGGGCAAAGTTCCACTCTCCAGGTCCACACTCTCTTTCTGGCATTAAACCGACCCCATATGGCATTACAGCATCGTAATTTTTGTCCCGTTCTTAATCTTCACAAACACACGCGGCAAAGAGAACTGCAAAAAAATTAATGGTTAATAAAGTAAAAGCACCAAAACGACAGATTCTTTGAGAAAATCAGGTCTAAAGTGGAATTTCAGAGCCGTAGAATTAACACTGTGTATGACACAGCTGTTGATCTCAGCCACTAAAGTTTGATACACACAGTGCTTCAGTGGTCACAGTTCCATCAACCAAATGATCCAAAATGTACAAAAAGTTATTTTTGCTTTGACCTTGGCTGCAACTCTCTGACAGTGACTCCAGTTATCTTGGATTTAAAAACATTCCTCGCTTGAGAATCAACTATAGATGTTATGTCAAAAAAAGCTTTATATTTGGTCTACAAACTTCATCCAGGGATTATTTTGAAGATCCTCACATTGAGAATTCAAAACAACAGTTTTTTCTGTGTTTTGCGTATGTTACTCTTACTAACCTTGAAATGGCCAAAGGGAGGATGCATCATCCCAAGAAAAAGTGATAATTCACTCCTGGATCCAGATCCAGATCGTCAGCAAATTTAATAGGTTATCCTTTATTTATTGTTGTCTGTCTGTGTACAAAATAACTCAGAAACAGCAGATTTTCACCAAACATGGTAGGAATATGCCACATGATTACAGCAACATCTACAGCAAGTCAGTTAAAGGTCAAGGTCATCAAAAAATATAGTGCAAAAAATATGTTCTAAGATATCGCCACAACCAGTGGGGCAGGAGAGGTGATCCAAAACTTATCTCGATCAGCTAATTATTTGTCATTATGTGGTATAAGTGGTATCTTGATAACATCAGTAAACATCATGAAATTACCTCATGATAGTCCAAACACGTTTCCTGAATATTTGGCATTTAACAATGTCTGGTTTATTGGTCTCACAAGTACCACTCCTCCTATAAACTGAAATGAGTATCACTCCCTTAAGGCCCAGGCACACTATGTTTACCTCAGTGTTTGGTGAACGCGGTGAAAGGGAGCGAAAGGTGGCCAAACGTCAGCAAAAATCTCGTTCCCAGAGTTTGGTAGCGAACCTCAAACGGAGCACGGCATTCCACACTGTGATGCTGGTGACGGCCTGCAGAGGGGGGCATTAGCCAGCGCGCCATTAGACCTTTGCCAATGTGGCAACGTGCAGGAAAGGGGTTCAACACACCACTGTCCAGTGATTCTGAGCAGTCAGGGCGAAGCAGCACCCAGCATAGACGATCGCACCAGTAACTTTGGCTAGCGGATGTTAACGGATGCTACCGGAGGCTAACGAAGGCTAACAACAGCTACCTTGGTCGTAGCTGAGATTAACTCTCTACCGGTCTCCAATGTAGCCACAGGTTCGACGGCAATGGCCTGAATTTTCAACATGTTGAAAATTTCGTACACGGTTGCCATTCATCAGCAAACACTGCCGAAGGCCAGCAGTGGCTACCGGAGGCTAGCGATCACCGACGAATGCAAATATGTTCATCTACGTTTGCCCAAACGCTTAGGTGTGACTGAGCCTTTACAGAAGAGTATGATGTGCACATGTAGCATATGCATGACCCCTCCAATGCCTTTCATATAACAAGTAATGATTCCACCAATTACAAAAAAACAAAAAACAAAAACAGGCCATAAAAGTGAGGGGGAAACACCCTACATCTTAATGAAAACTATATTTAAAAAAAATGTTGGCCGCTTTGAAGCGCTCATACTTCTACAAAAGCATGACAGGCCCTTCAACCATATTGACCCTAATCCATGATCTAACCCTTCAACCGTATGTATGTTTTGCTAAAATTGTAAAAAAAAAAATGGGGGGGTGGGATTAAAAGAGAAAACATTTCCTCCATCCACAACAAAATTTATGAGTACATTTTGCAATGGCTTCTTTTTAGGCCCATGTAAAGCTGTGCAATTAATCGAATTTTGATCGTGATTTCGATTTTCTTGTCATACGATCTCCAAACTCATATAATCGAGTTGAAACGATTTATTTGCCATTTTTCTTTACACAATTTCTGTAAAAGTAATGCGCAATACATTCCCTTCCACGCGGCCCTGCTGACTTTAATACACTCACACAGCTGAAGAGCGAAGGTTTGGCGCGAGACTGAAAGCTGAGAAATGGCAGAGGGAGGACAGAGTAGGTTGGTTGAGAAAAGGGGTAGAACAACTTCTGTTGTATGGGAACACTTCGGGTTCCAAGAATCCGACGAGGAGCAGCAGCACATCATGTGCAAGATTTGCCGAAAGGTAATATCCGCGCATCACGCCAAAACGGCTAATCCGATCGCTGTGATTTTTGTTCTGTGTCCTCTCTGTAGACCCTGGGGTAACATAGGGGGGTTAATTTTAACGGGCCCCTCATAGTTTTATGTAATTATATACTATCGTCTCGGACTAAAGTGTTAGCAAGCTAATTAGCCACAACTCTTCTTTGTCTATGACGTTTTTTAGCGGGCGGCAGACCGACAGTTGCATTATCGCCACCATCTGGACGGGAGTGTGAATTGGCACTGAATCGAAACACAGCATTTT
>OMMV01203162.1:0-13180 GCA_900302635.1 Chatrabus melanurus
CCCTCTCTCACTCTCTGTCTGGGTTTTTTAACCTCTTCTTCTGGTCTCTGGAGTCAGGAAGGAGCACATCATGTAGTTGGAGGGAAACCAGCTGTAGGGCAGAGTGGCTCCTTCGTCAGCTAACGCTCGCGATCCAACATGTAACCGGCCCCGATGCTCCTCCTCCTCCTGCACCCCATCAGGAAACACAAACCTCATTTTGGAATTTCAAGTAAACCATAAAAATATGTCCAGGCTCCGTTCCTGTTTGTAACGCTGTGCCACTGGATTAAAGCAAGAGAACGCAATGTTAAGATTTTAACTTCTGGTATGCAAAGCCAAAGTGCTTTTACTGCAACATTAAAACTGTTTACTATTCAGCAACAACAAGCACTCCTAAATATCCCCACTAGTTATTGTGCCCTTGTGCTACAGAACATATTGCACTGTATGTAAAAATGATCAAACATCGGCTCGGCGTCAGCCATCGAGGAGGAGGCTTGTTTTATCGCCTGTACTTTATTACAGTTTGCCATCTGCACGGAGGTATGTTAATAGCTAGCTGCGACTATTTACACATATGAAAAAGTACATCCATCTGCCATGTTCCGCCGGTCTCACATGAATCAGTCCCGCCTTAGCCAGTCAACAACTGCTGTTTATTCACAAGGTGACAGGCAGCACCAAAGCCTGGCGACACCTGCACCTCACATCCTGCCGTCTGACATATGTGAACCACGCGCGCGCACACCCGCACACACACAGAAACAGCTCACATCTCACCTTGCCGTGTCACACCCTCCCCATAATCCAGCCTTTCCATCCCCGCGATTCTCAAAGTTACACTCTGCAATATGTTTCAACCTCCTGTGCTGTTTTTTTTTTTTTTTTTTCTCTCTCTGATTGGGCGTGCTTATGCATCTTAATTTATCAATTCTAATCAGTCAAAAAGGGATTACAAGACTAATTACTTATACGCTCATTTAGGTTAATGCCTTGACAAGGACTTGGCTTAACAATCCACCAGGTGACCACGAGTGGCCGGGTACACGAGGCAAACACGAGCCACAGCAACGGCTTTCTTGCAGAAATACTGTACACACATTCCTTAAAAAGTGACAGGGGAAATGCCTTAAGGAAAAACTAAGATGCTTTTAACAGCGGCAATAATCAAATAATATATGGTTATGCATAATGCGCTATACTCTGCATCAAATTACAGCTTCTTTTTTTTTGCGTACATATCAGTACACTATATTGGATGAATAATAATCCATATAAACCAAATATCGGTGTGAACGCTCAGCAGTAAATCTTGATTATGTACCCCTGGCTGCAGTGTGCACAAGCGAAGCATTATGCCATAAGTGTGGGGTAAATCACCCTGTGTGCGAATGTATGGCACGGCATCAGTCAACAACAGTAATACTCTCTAATCGGTGGTTTCTGCAGCAACAGAAGCACAAACACAAAGACTTTTCAGAGGTGAACGGCTGCTACAAGGCAAATAATGTGCAGCGGATCATTTTTTTGGGTAACATTTTACAATAATGGTACATTAATTAATGCAGGAATAATCATTAACTAACAGTGAATTAACACTTAACTGTGTTTAGTAATCATTCATTAAGACTGTTCATGTTAATGAAGGTATTAATTTATAAATTATTTTTTAATTTATAAAGATTCTGACCACCCTTAGTGATTACTAAAAACAGTCAAGTCTTAATTCACTGTTAGTTAATATGTATTACTGCATTACCTAATGGTTAATTAAGAGTTAACTAATATATTTAGTAATCATTTGTTAAGAGTGTTCATGTTAGCTAAGGCATTAATTTATACAGTATTTAATAATTTATAAATATACTGAACACCCTTAATGGTTTAATGGTTAGTAAAAGAGTTCGGTCTTAATTCAGTTAGTTAATACCTATTACTGCATTATTATTTATTACTGCATTATTACCTAATGGTTAATTAAGAGTTAACTAATGTATTTAGAAATCATTTCTTAAGAGTGTTCATGTTAGCTAAGGTATTAATTTATACAGTATTTAGTATTTTATAAAGATACTCAACACCCTTAATAAATGATTACTAAACACAAATAATTCTTAATTCATTGTTAGTTAATATGTATTACTGCATTACCTAATGGTTAATTAAGAGTTTACTAATGTGTTTCGTAATCATTTATTAATAATGTTCATATTAACTAAGGTATTGATTTATATATTTAATAATTCATATACTGAACACTCTAAATAAATGATTACTAAACACAGATAAGTCTTAATTCATTGTTAGTTAATGCTTATTACTGCATTATTAACAGTGAATTAAGAGTTAACTAATGTGTTTAGTAATCATTTATTAATAATGTTCATGTTAACTAAGGTATTAATTTATATATTATTTAATAATTCACAAATATACTGAACACTCTAAATAAATGATTACTAAACACAGATGTCTTAATTCATCGTTAGTTAATGCCTATTACTGCATTTACTAACATGAATATGAAGTCCCAAATTGATCAAAAATTTATGAAATAAATAATCATATGAATAAATACAGATGCTTATATAATATCACCATGAAATTGTGAAATAATAAAAATTATTTTTAAAATTCAGTTCATTATTATGATATATTTTGCATTATGCTTACTCAGTATTATGAAATATAATTACATCTTGCTTATTTTTACAATAAAAGGGTTTGTTACAGAGGCCGTTTTATTTATTTCCAGCAGTATTGATTTCAAAGTGTCACTTATCCAAAGTCCACTTTTATTTCATAATCCCATTTTCCCCCATGGCCTATTTATTTCATAATGCAACTTTTCCACAGAATGAGCTTGTCCGTCAATCAAGCACAACAGGGCAGAGCTAGTCATGTGATTGGATGATCGTTTATTCATGCATAAGCAACAGCACACAGTAATGATCGATTTAGGCTTGGAGGTGCAATGAATACCCCAGGCCAAAGGCGGCAGTATGTACCTCAAAGTACAGCTGTAACTCATGTAGCTGTCATGTCTGTAATTACTGATGTAATGTAATGTCACGTCTGCTGAAAAGTTGCATTATGAAATAAATAGGGCATGGGGAGAAACAGGATTATGAAATAAAAATGGACTTTGGATAAATGACACTTTGAAATAAATACTGCTGGAAATAAATAAAAAGGCCTCTGTAACAAACCATTTTATTGTAAAAATAAGGAAGATGAAATTATATTTCATAATAATCAGTAGTTTTTAGAGCACAATGCAACAAGTTTTATTTCACAATTTCATGCTCATATTATATAACTGTCTGTATTTATTAATATGAGAATTTTATTTCATTATGTCTAATTTATTCATTTAACTTTGAACGATTTGGGGCTCCGTAGATAAACACCATGGAAGCTACAGTGTGCTCGATTTAGTGTCATCTAGTGGTCAGGTTGCAGACTGCATTATGCCGTCACCAGCCGTGATTTTGTTTCCTTTCGTGTTTTCACTTCTTTGGCGACTGGCGTGCATGCTCCCGTGACTTCTCTTGGGATTTCAAACTTGTTAGCCTGAACTAGCAGCCAGTAGACAGTGCTTCGGGGAGCAACCACTGATTCCTCTTCTTTTGTCTTCAGACGTCTGCACTGCAAAATGCAAAAGACGGAGTGAGAATGTCCCTTTTGGGCTACTGTATCAACATGGCGCTGTAACATGGCGGCTTCCATGGGGGTGGGGGTGATGGGGGCGCTCCCATGTAGATATGAAGGTCACACTGTAGTTAACTGTTAATTAACTGTTAGTTAATGCTTATTACTGCATTATGCCATGTCAATTATTGTATGCTTATTGTAAAGTGTTAGCAATTTTTATTAATAATAATGATAATAATGGTAACAATTTGAAAAATTGCATAAAATGATACAACATTCGTAAAAATCATTTTGTTATTCTGATTTCTTGTTTATATCATATGATAATTTCCCAGCCCTTTTGTAGTTTATTTTATAATCACATAATTAACATTATCGGGGGAAACTTGCATCACTTATCTTTGCTTCCTGATAAGAGGCGAACATCTTGTCCAGACAGTGATCATAGGTGAAGTACAGTGTGCCCACGTCGGAGGTGAGAGAACATTAAGCATTAATCCCCACCTGACACTAATACTTGATGTATGATTGACCCTGAAGCAGGACACCGCACATTATAATCTGCACCATATGGCAAGACATTAGGCCTTCAACCCTCCAGCAGGATAATCTCTCCATTCTGGCAATGCTTTTTCTTCACAGATTTCTTTGCACAATAATTGCATGAAAGCATTAACGTACTGGGACAGATTTAGAATGCGTCACTGGACAGAGAAGGAAGTGAAGGCACATAATCTGCGATCAAGGAAGTTATTCACGCACACCCTGTGGAATATTTCTGCTATTCGCTTTAATGTTTTGCATCCAAGTGCAACATGTGATATAAATTATATGTATTACAGCGGAAGATATTAAGGCTCAACATTGGCCCAGAGATATTTCAAATTTACTGGGCCCCCTCCAAATTTCACTGGCCATTATTGTGTACTTGAGTACTTGCCCCAGGGCAAGTGGGCCAGTTGGAACTTTGGGCTTTGGACAGTCAGATTTTGGGGTCGAAAACACAAGCACTCAGTTTTTCTACTGGCCCATAAGGCCAGTGAAGTATTAATTTTGGTGACCCACTCTGTAACTCAATAAAAACTATTGCATATTCAGCTTTGAAATTTTGGGTTCTGGGAGATACATGTGAGGACCAGTGAGCCTCAAAAACAAGCACATTAGGGTCTGCTCCCTTCTCTGTCCTTGACCAAGGCAGCGTCTCTAGATCTGGAGTTGGTCCCCGGGCGCCGGACTGTGACTTGCCACTGCTCCTAGTGGTTGGATTGTGTCTAACTGTAATTAGGATGGGTTAAATAAAGAGGACAAATTTTATTGTATGTATCCTTGTATGTACAATGACAATAAAGGCCCTTCTCCTATGTTGGGCCATGATGGCATCTTTTACCACCCACAATGACCTGAATATAAAATAAAGACCATCATCGTCCATCATGCTTCTGAAGCCTTGTTGCTAATTGCAGGGTCCTGGTGGCCACTAAGGCCACTGTTGCTTGTTGCATGAAGCTGCTTTTTCCCTGTGATTAGCAGGGCAAGCATAGGAAATAAAAATTATGTAAATCTGTAAAAACTACTGCATATTCAGCTCTGAAATTTTGGGTTGTGATAGATACAGGTGAGGACCGGTGAACCTCTTGTTTTGGGCCATGTTGGCATTTTTTTAAAATCATAATAATTTGTAGTTATTATTTTATATATTGCCTTAAATAAGAATGTTGAGACACGTCTCAGCTTGTTCAGGCAGACACGTGTAAAGCAGGCCATTTGTTTGGATAGAATTTATGATGCCTTGTTGCTCATCGCAAGGTCCTGTTGGCCACTAGGGACACTGTTGTTTGTTTTTAAATTTTCTTCACGTGCTTTGTGTGTAGCTATTACTAGTGTAGCAGACAACTGAATATTTCAGAGGAATCTTTCAAATGGTGGCACAAGCACCAAATTTGGCAAAACCTTAGATATTGCTCTTTTGAAAATGTCCATGGGTCACTCACATTTTCATACCAAGCATACCAAGCATGGCAGCTGTCTTGGAAAATGGCTGCCATGTTTGGTATGGACATTCTAATTTCAGCGATAAATATGTGCAGGCTTACCCAATATTGATTATTCTAGCTTCAAATCATACCTTTTTAACCATGTATAATCCAAACTTGGAAGTCCACAAGCCATTCCTCAACTCAAGCAGCATTACTTCAGCATGCTAAGCCTGCTGCCTACCAATATGTAGAGCTGGATTTGATTCCCGGTCACACCACCTGTCTCTGTCCTTGGACAAGACACTTCATCTGCATTGTCCCAGTCCATCCAGCTGTAAATGGGTACCAGCCTTGGCTGGGGAAGTAACCTGTGATGGACTGGCGCACTGTTCATGGGGAGTTGTAAACTCTCAGCTGCTTCATATCATGATATATTGGGATAGGCACCAGCCCAATGGGCCTCAGGGCCTGTATAGGTCTTCTTTGTAGTAAAAAAACCTACTTTAGGACACTAAGGTTATCCAAATTCATCCCCGTGGTGGGATTCTGTGCAATTCAATATGCCAGAATGGCAGCCATTCATCTTAAAAATTTGAGTGGCCCGTGGGCTCTTTCAAAGCAGGAATGTCAAAGCAAAAAAATTTTTTTTTGGACAAATTTTATACATGTTCCACCATTTGAAAGATTATTTCAGTTACCTGCTGCACCGTACAGGGGTCTATAAATAATACAATTGACTTAAGAGAGGGAAGGCTTAGAGAGGTCATTCCACAACATATGTTAAAATTAGATGGGAAAGAGAAGCTAATGTAAAGATAACTGTAGAGGACTGGCTCAACATTTGTAAAACACAATCATCCAATTCAAGCTCAGGTCTGTGGAGGGAATTTGCATTGAAAAATATCCTAAGATTTTTTTATTACCCCAAAGATCAAAGGGTCCCAGACTAACAGACCTGGGCTTGGTCATTGTTGGCAATAAGTCTGCTGGACATTTCCACATTTTTTGGGAGTGTCCTACGCTTTCACTATTTTGGGAAAATGTGACAGCAGAAATCAGATCAATTTTTGGCTCAGCTATCGACTCTTCTTTTAGTCTTATGTATTTAGGGAATTTACCAACGAGCTTAAAGAAACAAGATAGGTACTTAATACAAATTTTATTAGCAAGTTGCTAAAAAGCAATAACCAGAAAATGGCTCAGCAAGGAGGCTCCATCAGTCGCAGAATGAAAAGAGATCATTGGGGAGATTTATATTATGGAGCGTCTGACCTTCTCTCTGAGATATGCCAGTGTTAAGTTTGAAAGGTACTGGGATCCTTGGAAATCTTACATGAATCTTAAATGATGGAAGTATTTGTTTTGTCCTGTACAGGTGTCTCATTCTATAACATGTAGAATTTATATATATATATATTTTTTTCTTTTTTTCTGCAGTTGCCAAGTATATTGAGGAATATAATGTACAGATTAATGCTTATGTGGCTCAGGTTTGGTTACGTTTTAGAAGCTCTCAAATTCACGAACGAAAGCGTGTTGAACCTGTAATGACCCTGTCTACTACTCTTGTTATATTTTTGTATGTGGTTTGGTTTATGTTAAAAAAATAAAATAAAATAAAAAAACCTAATCAAAGCAAAGTAAAAAAAATTAAATAAAAAAAAAGAGAGGGAAGGCTTTACCAAATATCAGGATTATTGCACCAGAAGTTGACAAACCCTATCAGCTGAGGATTCCGACCTCACTGGGTTATTTCAGCCTGTCTGATGTGCATCAGATCTCCACGACCCAGCTAGACTGTCATACATTTGCTCCAAAACCACTGTCACAGCTACCCCCCACACCAAACACACACACACACACACACATACCACAAACACATGCACATACTCATCACTACCCCCCCCACCCCCCATTTCCCCAACCCTAAAATGCTAGTCCAATTGCAGCGTAACGTGGGGGAAACCTCTGCCTTCTCCTCTCCCACCTCAGCTAGTAATGAACAAATTCACTGCGCATTACTCTGGACTTGATCTCTAGCAAAATAGTGCTGGAACAAACAATTTGGTTTGTCAACACCTTTCTCTGGACTCCTCCATCAATGTCAAGGGTCCAAATTTAAACAGCAAAGTGCATTTGACTGCAGGACCCTGAGCTGATTAGACTTCGCAACTCAGCGAATTGCTCCAGACAGGACGGCAGGTCTGATTGCTAACCCGGCTTGAAAATAGTCTCCGCAGCCTGGGATTAGCATGAATATTTTGATATAGATCGATAAGCAATCTCCACTCCGTAAGAAATGCCAGCAGCCTTCATTTGGCTGATCAAAGACACATCAGCCAGCGGGCGACAGCTGGCTATTGTTTTTCAGCCGGGCTCTGTCGAAGGAGCAAATCCATGGGAGCGATCCACAAGCACAGCAACACTCCTCTTCCCACCTAATCGTGGAAACAATCACTGCTTCACAGGATCCTATCTCACAGGGATGGACCCACTCAAATGAGTGAGGCAGAAGGTCCGACCGCAGAGGGACAGAGTTCATTACTGCTGTGGTCTCGAACCGCTTGGCCAGCGGGTTCTGCTGACCTGGAAGTAAAGGCAGGGTCAGCATTCTATTTGTTTACTTTTCTGCATCTAAACACATTTCATTGGATTAGACAACCCAAGCGGCTGAGGCTGATAGCGCTGCCCAAGACTGAAGATGTTGGTGCATTATAAAATCACCAGACTGCAAGTGCTCACCTTTAATATCTTGTAAACGGTGCCCACGCATTTAAAACGTTCTGCCTTTTGTGCTTTGCATATCCTTAGCAGCAGGGACGAGTGGACTGATCGCCCCCTTCACAAAACTAACCCCACTGATTTGCCAGACCCCATAAAAGGGCGCAGGTGTGACCCAAGCATTTAGCAGTTAACTAGTGTGGAGTTAGACCACACGCCACTGACAGGCTGAAGGCTCCCACACGAGACCAATACAGGAGGCTGAAAAACCAACGGAGGGAATAGTGCACCAATTATAAATTGCAGGTTTAATTCATTAGGAAGTGTCACTTTATTCCAGGGCAGCCTGAGCAGGCCGATTAAAAAGTGGTAATCAGGATTAATTAGGAGAATATATATATATATGAGGATTACCAGGCCAAATGCCTGCATAGCTCAGTGGGTCAATCTTCTACCATGCATCTTTCTCTTCTCGATTGTGCCCTCTTTTTGCAGTTGTTTTAACCCTCATCAGTACATGTCATGAAACTTGCTAATCTGTACACCTGGGGTCCCCACCAGAACGTTGTTTTTTAATACTGCTAACATTTTTTTTTATTTAGGCCATTCTTGTAGATATCTGTAACGTAACTAGATAGGGTCACTTTGCAACTATTTTGAAAAAAGACTATTGAGTATCTATTATTCAAGCACCTTGAATTGCCTTGTGTATGAATGGCGCTATATAAATAAAATTGCCTTGCCTTGCCATCTGTCTAATAAATCACATTTTATTTTGAAAGAATTTTGAGGATTTTTTAAAAAATCTTTTTCAAACACGCCTTCTCAATACAAAAATTCAATACCTACTCCTACTCACTGCATTTGCTCTGATGCAACTATCATGAATGAAAACTGCTCTGACAGTGGAGCAGTTATGACAAATTGACACAAACCAAAAAATTTTGCTATGGAATCTGAGCAGACACCATTATATCAAAGTGCGGTCCAAGCGGACCCCATATGAAACAATGTTATGAAGCCCACAGTATTTAATCAAACTGGACCAAAATAAGTGAAACAGAAGACAACTATATTGGTAACAATTACATAAAATTTCAGCTGAATAAGTGTAACGGTTCAGAAAATATGTCAAAAATATTCCACTGGGGTCCGCTTAGACCCCAGGTGTACTGGTTAGGGTTAATGATGTTTACACACACAACCTCCAAAAAACTGTGTTCATATGGGGATATTCTGCAGCACACAATTTAGATTTGATTCAAACAAATATGTGCGATGTTCAAACAAGTGTTAACTTCCCATTAGAGGCCTACAACAAAGTTGTTTAGTAATCATTTATTAATGGCGTTCATGTTAACTAAGGTATTAATTTATACTTTTTTAAATAATTTATAAATATACTATTAACATGTGTTAATGAAGTAATGAGCATAAACTAACATTAAGAGGTAACTAATGTATTTTGTAATAATTTATTCATCTATTCATGATAACTAATGTATTAATGTATACATTATTCAATAACTTATAGAGACATTATTGACATGAGTTAATGCGGTAATAAGCATTAACTAACAGTTAATTAAGTGGTAACTAATGTATTTAGTAATAATTTATTAATGGTGTTCATAATAACTAATGTATTAATTTATACATTATTTAATAACTTATAGAGACATTATTGACATGAGTTAATGCGGTAATAAGCATTAACTAACAGTTAATTAAGTGGTAACTAATGTATTTAGTAATAATTTATAAATGGTGTTCATGATAACTAATGTATTAATTCATACATTATTTAATAACTTATAGAGACATTATTGACATGAGTTAATGCGGTAATAAGCATCACCTAACACCAACAAGAAGTCCGTTAAACTTTGAAATAAGTTTTTCAATGCATGGACTGTAGTAAATGGAAACTTACATAATACATTTTCAGATAAAAGATTAGTTTTCAACCTAACTGTTAAAACAAAGTGAGCTAAAACATCGAAACTGATATTTTTCTTGCTGTCATTATAATAAATGTGGAAAAACTAATACATTAGTTTAAAAACACCTTCCCATATGACACAACAGAAGAAAGAGAAGCTCAAACAGTATCACCTTAAATGTATCAAATGTTGAGTTAGATTGGATTTTCATCATTTATCCTTGAAGCACTAAAAACCTATTTCCTGTGCTGCAAAATAGAACGTTGGTCACCAGAGCAGAAGCTGGACAATGAAAGACACAAACTCAACTCTGGGATGTTTGTGGGTGTATCGCATCCATTTAATTTGCAGTCTGCAATGTTATTTATTTATTACTTTATGTGGAACATTCAGTAATAAAAATATAATAAAGTTGCTGCAGGATGAGCGGTTGATGGTTGCAGAACAGATGCATAATGGGAGATTTTTAGACTAACAACCACTTGATGTAATCACAAATTTCAGTCAGGCACTCCCTGAGCAGATTTATTACTGAAATCTCCCAAACTGCTGGTTTATCATGGTGTTTATATTATTACTTCAACATGTTTCAGTTAACATAACCTTGAATGACTGCACTTCAAGTGCAAGGATGGGCTGTTTTGCTTGCGGTGCAGCCCCATCATTGATGTTAGCAGATGACGCATGCCCTGTTCCCTGGCACGGGCTCAGACCAAATCTTTCATCCTGCTTTCCTCTCAAGTGTAGCTGTACGGCCCTCAACATTTGGACCCGAGTATTAAAATCAACAGCCGGGCTTTGTTTTTATTTTGGTTCATTGAGAAAATAAATATAAATGATATTTATAGAAATCTGTGAAAGGGAGATAAGATTTGGTATTTCACAACAACGGAGTTGAAATAAGCATAAAATATTTCAAGTGCTGTTGTATAAACGCGCTCACATTCATCGGCGTCGGTGATCAGACCGCACAAGATGATCAAACAAAGCAAGAACAAAAAAGAGACAAAAAAGGAGAGAGCGCAGCACCCGCGCCTGACACATTTAACACAGATTCATGCAAATTCATTCTTTGCGATTCAGTGATACCATAAAAAAATGGTTCTGTGTGACCTTCACATGTGATCAATTCTGTCCCAAATTGAACTACTTAATCCGTGACTTACGTGAAACCCTTCCACCGTATTGGCTCCAAACTGTTTGACTTAAACAGTTAAGGCGCAATCTCACGATAACGTTTTCCCCAGCATGTGGTGAACGCAGGGCAAAGTCGAGGAAATTGGCCAAACGTCAGCAAAAATCACATTACCGGAGTTTGGTAGCGAACCTCAAACGCAGCACGGCGTTCCACAACACAGTGCTAGCGGAGGCGGGCGCTAGCCAGCGTTCCATTAGAACAACGTGGCAAGAGGGGTCTGTCACACCACTGCCCAGTGATTCTGAGCAGGCAGGGCGAAGCGGCACCCAAACGTTAGCCAGCGTAGACGATCGCAACAGTAATTTCGGCTAGCGGAGGCTAGCGAATGCTAACAGATGTTAACGGAGGCTGATGGAGGGAACTTGGTCGTAGTGGAGATTAACTTTTTCTAACGGTCTCCAACGTAGCGAGGGGTACGTCGACAAACGGCGAGAAATTTTAAACACGTCGAAAATTTTTGGATGCGGTCGACATTCATCGGCGGAGCCCAGCGGAGGCTAATGGAGGCTAGAGGATGCTAACAGCGGACACCGACGTTTGCAAATACGTTCGTCTACGTTGGCTCAGATGTCTACGTGAGATTGCGCCTTTATGAACTTGAGTTTGCCCTTTCAAGGTCATCCACGGTCAAAATGTCATGTGTCCAATAGAAAGGTGATATTTGCCTTCATATTTGTGTTTAACAATAACCACAGGTGCATGTTTAAGTAATTCCTTGAAATAGTCATTCTGACTATCTCCTATATACAGTATAAGTCCTGAAGCACACCAGGTGTATTGCAGGTGCATGTCGGCTGCGTTGCGTGTTGATTTTCACTTTGATAGCCGTGTTAACAGGTTACAGCGTGAACACCCACCACCTGCATGAGGGGAGTGTCTCAGATGCTTGTCTTGCATCACTGGTGCCACGCCCCTCTAGAGATTTGGGCTGGCGCCTGTTTTTTTTTTTTTTTGTAAGTCAAATTACTCCTAGAGGCGCAGTCACACTATGACGTTTGGGCCGACGAATATGCACACGTCAGTGATCGCCAGCCTCTGGTGGCCTTCGGCGGTGTTCGCTGATGAACGGCGACCGCGTCCAAAGTTTTCAACATGTTTAAAATTTCTCTGCGAATGCCGACGTATCTGTGGCCACGTAGGACACCGTTACAGACCGCTAGCCTGCGGTACCGGTGCGAACAGCCTCCAAAAGCCTGAGTTACTGGCTTGTTCGCTGGCTAACGTGTGGGTGTTGGTTCGCCTACCTGCTCAGAATCACTGGACAGTGGTGTGTCAAACCCCTCTCCTGAACATTTCTGCGTTCGCAACAGTCCCGCTTGTTATAATGGAGCGCTGGCTAACGGCTACCTCGGCTACAAACATGTTGTGAAAGGCTGTGATGCGTTTGAGGTCCGCTACCAAAATCCGGGAATGTGATTTTCGCTCCTTTTCTCTCGCTTTCACCTCGTTCACCAGTTGCTGGCTCAAACGTCATAGTGTGACTGCGCCTTATGTGGTTACAAGAATTAAATTTTCTGGTCTTGACTTTTCCAAACGCTCCTCAGTGAAACTCAAACTAGAGCTCTATGATCCACAGCATCCGGATTAATCTAAAAAAGGAAAGGTTGTTGGTTCAGATGGTGAGTCCATATGTGTGTATATATTTTTAAGTTTAAGTATTACACCACATTCAACATGAAGTGCGCTTTTGGGGAGATGCTGTCAGA
>OMMV01203166.1:0-13675 GCA_900302635.1 Chatrabus melanurus
CATTGTAAGAATTACAGCCATCTGTATCCATAGTTCCTCCATTTTCATAGCTCATAAGTAATCGGACAAAAGAAATCTTAGGATTATTTTAGTACAAATCATCACATTTGCAGACAGTTTTCTTTAGACAAGTCAGGGGATGGATACATGAACATTTCCAAGTCACTGAATATGTCTTGGACTTCATTTACATCAATCATTAAGAAATATAAAGAGCATGGTACTGTATGGGAAATCTGACTGAAGTAGGCAGTTCTCAAAAACTGAGTGAAAGTGCAAGAATTCTACAAGTGAGGGAAGCCACCAAGACACCCAGACAAATCTGAATGAGTTACAGGCTCCTGTGGCTATGATTATAGAAACTGTGCATAGATTAACTTTTGTCTGTATATCTGCCAATATATAAAAGTGTGCTAGATTTTCCCATGAAATCTAATATGGCAGAAAATGTTGTATGGTGGAAATTGTTGCCATAGGGTGCATTGAACTCTGTTTGATCCAAGGAATCCAGCGGTGCCTGACATTTAGAAATTGGGTATACGGTCCAGAAGTTGCATGCTTAAACACGCCTCCAAATTTAACCTATTGATGGTGCTACAGCGCTGGAGGTACAGCCTTGAAACTTGGTGGAAAGAATGACAGGACTGTCCCCAGTAATTGGACCAAATTTCACAACTTTTACTTTACGATTACAGTGTTGACGTGAAATAAGATGGACGGCGCACGTTTCTCTATTCTGCGTTGTGAGGAGCTGCTCTTTGCCATTTAAAGAAACGAGCACAAAAACAGGTCACATTCAGGGCAAATTGTTTCAAAAAATTCTCTGGCCTTGGCCCGCTTTTTGCCCAGACACCACAACCGGATCAGCGCTGGTGTTGGCTTGTTGTGTCAAAAAGACTTTGGTCCAATTCATGGATCAGGTCCAGACCTTATGGATGTGCTGGATCTGACCCAGATCACTTTTGCTGTCTGAGTTGTCATAAAAGCGCGCACAAATAACGGTAACCACAACTCTTCCGTTTTGGTGAATGTGTCACTGGTGAGGCAGCGTGGAAAACACTGGGGCCTTGGAACTGGGACACCTAAATGAAAATGTAGCCATTACTAGTTATTATTTTTCACACATACTAGCATGAAAAGAGCCCGACGCCTGTTCTCAGGCGAAAGATCTGAGATTCAGCCTCGTGGACAAGAATAGATGACAATGTCGACATGAACTCGGTTATTTCTCGTCTGTGGGAACCTGCTGGATTTCATTCTTGTCATCTTACTTCCTTTACGACGGCTATCTTTAGCGCCTGACAACTCTGGCATGAAATAGCTGATGACAGGGGCAGGGCTTTGTGTCCTGAGAGTGCAGAATATAATGTACTTTTTTGAACAGGAATGTTTGATCCAGGCTTGTTGAAGTGTTTGGAAGATGTCTTTTGTTTTTTTTTAATATATTTTTTTGGGCATTTTTCAGCCTTTATTGCAGAGACATTGAGAGAGAGACAGGAAAGAAGAAGGGGAGAGACATGCAACAAATGTCGCCCAGGTTGGGATTCGAACCTGGGGACGCTGCAAACCGCATTCTGCGGCATGTGGTACGCGCCTTAACCCCTCAGCCATGAGCGCCCCAACCCCTCAGCCACGAGCGCCCCTGGAAGATGTCTAAAAGCCTCGGCATGAAGGTCGCATTATTCTGACTGAGGCCTTGTTAGCTCCCTTATTTTTTTTCCCCCCCCCCATCCCTTGTTATTTCTTCAGACAGGCTCATCTGAGTGTGTGTGTGTGTGTGGAAACTGTATCTTCAGGATGAGTCAGCACGGGTGACTTTGGCACGGCCAAAAATAGACCAAATTGGGTATAGATTTATGAAGTATCTGCAGATGAATTTATAGGTTATTAGGAGACTTGTGTTGCTCTTCTGCTCCGCTGGCTGAGGTATTTTGAGACAGTTTGGCCCTGCCCTGGTTCTTGTTAGACCTTGTGATGAGAGAAGTGTGAGAAGTGTTAAAGCTTCAGTTCAGTGGTTAAGTACTTGGTATTTATGTATAGAGTCAGTGCAGTTTTCGGCTGGTGTATAAGTAGGTGAGGTGGTAATGCGTGAGCCCTACACCTTCGCTGTCCAGTTGTATTGCGATCCTGTAGTCTGCTGTCAGTTAGTTAGAGCAAATGAAGCTTTTATTTTTGTGATGCAGAAAAAAACCCACAACTGGCTGCAAGTCACTTTGGCAGCACTGCGCCCGAGTGTTATTTTAGGCCCATTTGATGCATAATAGATTCTGCTCCTGCTGCAGCCAGAAGAGTTCACATCGACCCTGCAGGAGAACTTTTCCACTACCGCTCTGTTACCTTGAAGAAGAAGTCCGATATGGGCCCTGAGGTTCATCGGTGTTGGTGCTTATCTCCGGATTTCCTAGCATGAAGTGGTTGAGAGTCTACGACTCCCCCTGGATGGGATGCCAGTCTGATGCGGGTTACTTCCCCAGCCAAGGCCGGTACAGATTTACAGTTGGGTGGACTGGGACAACGCAGTGACCAGGAATCAAACCCAGGCCTTCATATTGGTAGCCCAGCTCCTTTTGGCCAAGCCTAAATATTGGTTTGATGCACTTGTTTTGATTTGTATGTATGATTTAAGATTGGGTTTTGATATAAAAGGTGTTTGAACTGCCTCACTATTCATGGCTGTTAATCCTTTATCTCAGAATGAAAATTGAGTTTGCATTGTCTCTTCCTCCCAGGTCCTCTTTACTTGCCTCTGTAACCACGCCCACACTCAACTCCCTAGCAGCGCTCAGTACAAGTAAATGGGACTTGGATATCAGCATCAGTGCAACTGTGATGGTTGTGGAGAAAAACCTGGTTTTTTTCCCCCCACCTGGTCTCCAAGGGGAGCGGATGTCTGGAATGTGCACGGTTCTCTCCATCAATCACCCTTCCCTGACACATATGAAAACAATCTGTGGTCCACCTCCCGACCCCAGGGAAGGGTAGGGATTCAATCACCGTTATCGGTAAAAGCAGTTAAGAGCTGGGATAAACGGAGCCGAGCCAAACGTGGAGACTAAGTAGGATCTGGTAGCAAGAGGCTACTTTCAATAAGGAATTGGGCCGTGAGTGCAAGTAAAGATGACCTGGGAGGAAAATGGTTAATCTGTTGATTGTCGCTTTCAGTGGACATGTCCCTTGGTTATGTTTTAGAATAAATTGGTCAAAAATGTTGGACGCGGGACAGCTCAGAACCCGAGACGGCTTCAAACACTTTTTCTTGTTGAAACGACAGTCCAAAATCCAGGTCAGGTCTGGAACTGGGAGCATGAGCTGATGCTGCACGTTGCTGCATCCGCCACGCTACGGAATGTCCTGGATGGCAGCCCCCCAGGAAGATAACCGATCCATCCCCACCTCTCAAAAGTAGCCATTTATGTGCTGCAGCCAGGAGCACCGCATTGCAAATAATAAAATTTAAAAAAACAACTCATGAAAATATAGCTAGCTTAATTGTACGCTCTGCTGTCCAGGTATGTGCCGTAGCCCAAAGATGGCAGAGCGTTGCGATGCACTGAGCGGTCTGTCCGGTAAAAGTCCTCTAGTCAGAAACCTCTTTTTGTGTTGTTAGTACTTCCATTGTGTTGTGCCTATTTGCAACATGTCTGTGTTTTTGCGTGCGTTGTGTAAATTTGCAGCAGACACATTATCAAATTAAGTTGTTTTATGTGCTGCAGGTTATATTTGTTTATTTTCGCTATGATTGCAAGACTTTTTTTTTTTGATGCAACTACATGCTGTTGAATTGGTGCAGGTTTTATGTATTTATGCGTTTTGTGCATTTGCTAGTGTTGCCTTAATCTGGAAGTGTTGTGGCCTCTCTCGGCCACCGTAGCCAGGAATACTAAGAAGGTTTTTTTTTTCAGTCGCTGAGACCTAAAACAAATGTTGCATGTAGCGTATAGCTCTTAAAAAGTAAAAAAAAAAAAAAGCTTTCAATTGTGCGATTGTGTCCTCAAGAGATTGAAGTTGGAACTGAAATTGCATTTGAACCGCCTCTTTTATATGGGATGACCTCATTTTTACACTGTGGCCTGGTGTTAAAGTCTGCTGATGTGTTCCTCTTTGTACTTTCATCTGTGACGTTTCTCTGACCTTAAGCAAGCACAGATGTCCATTCATTCATTCATGATTTTACTGTACGTGTGTAAACTCGGTTCATAGACTCCTCTGATGCCACGTGATCATGTGTTAGGGGAAAAAAAACATTTTGTAGTTCTGTGTGCGTAAGCGATTATACTTCTGAGTTTGAAAATCCCCAGGGTGAGGTGTGTCAGAAAAGCATGGTACATAGAAGGGATTGTCTCTTTTGTTTTCTTATCTTTTCTATGATAAGGGAAAGCGAAGGTACACATTCATTAAGGCTGTGAGTTGTAACATTGAGACCAGTATTATATTGCATGATCACGACTATTGGGCCACGTTCAAGTCAAATGTAATTTGCATAAAGCTCAACATCAAGAATGAGCTGTTGCTGTAATTTTTCACCTGTCATTTAGAGAGGTCTTTACACTGAAAGGCTGCCTATGAATGGCAGCCTTAACACTCGAATTTGCTTCCGGCAGTGTGTGGCGACAGAGGAAAACAAGCTCATTTATTCCCCATCAGATAATCTGCAATCTCTGCTCGTCAGATCCATCTTTAATTTTCAATTCCTGCTGCATGTTCCTCAAATATAAAACCGAATATTTCATATTGCTAACATTAATGTAAAAGCCCAAGGGTCCTATCTTGACAGTCTGGCGCACACTCTGAAACCCATAGCTCAAATTAATGTAGGGGCGTGCCTGACTCATTTTCGCTGTTTACAGGGCGTGTAATGTGACGGCACAGTTGGGCGCTGGGCACAGAGGGGTTGGATTTATCCTCTTTATTAGTCATGGGTGTATTTTGCGCATAACATGAATTAAGCCAATCAGAGTGTCACAGCCTTTAGGAATCGGTGTGTGCAAGGTGCACAGCTCGCCACTGTTGTACGGCTGAGTGCAAGTGCCTGTCTCTTGTGGGTAACACCGATGGCAGTCTTCCGCAAATGTAATCAATATGTAGGATTGTGAAGGCCCCCCATCCTCTCCCGCCAGTTTGTACTGCGTTTCTGCATCCAGGTCACGCAAATCAGAGGAACTAAACGGAGCGATCGCATCCCAATCGAAGTTTATTGTTGTCACTGGAAGAAGAAGTCCTACATAGGCCCCGAGGTCTGTTGGTGTCGGTGCTTATCTCCGGACTCCGTAGCGTGAAGCGGATGAGAGTCTATGACTCCCGCTGGACAGGAGACCAGCCAAGGCCAGTACCCATTTTCAGCTGGGTGGACTGAGACGATGCAGATTAAGTGTCTTGTCCAAGGACACAGGTAGCATGAGCAGGATTTGAAAACGGGTCTACAGTTTGGAAGGCCGGCTCCTTATCCACTGAGCTACCTGCTCTGTGGTCACTGGAGACGCATATTAATACCAGGTGTAAACGAGGCCATCCGCGCCCACCTGTCAGAGCGCATCAGGGGACGGTGTGCACCCTGAGGTGAAGCAGCGAAGCACTAAGGTGATGTTGTGTTTTTCCATTAGTGTGTTTACACTTATTTTGCTGAACAGTTGTTTCCAATGCAGTTTTGTTGCGCACACAGCCAGCGCACCTGTATCTCGAACCCACTTATGTAAGGCGCGTCTGCTTGTTGGGCTTTTTAAAAAAATACCGGAAATACACCGAGCGCGCCGGACTTTAGATCAGGTTTTTGCTGATCTAAAGCACAAATGCTTTCTCCTTCCACACGATGCCAATCCACCTGCGTGGTGCCTGACCTCGCCTCATTTTTTTTTTTGACCCACAGGCGTGCTCGGTCTTTCGACCAGGGCACCGTGCTTGGAATCCACAGCTGAACTACCACCGACACTTGCGTTGCGCCATGCATTCCTTTGCTCGGGGCGGAAGGCTCCAAGTGCTTTTGTTTTTCACCGTGTGCGTTTCCATGATAAATAACTACATAGCTGCTCAGTGCATGAGCATTAAATGTTTGCAGGGCGTTGCCTTGTTGATTGCTATAAATGCCAATGTGTACACTGAATAACTATCCAGAGGACTCATAGCTATGATTAAATCCTTTCTCTTTTGTCCTTACAGATCCATATAAATCAGCGCACACGTCATTAGAGGTGAGTTTACATGTCTTAGATGTTCCAGTTTAGTTTCTATCCATTTTTTAAAAAAATTTAACAGATGATGTTGATCGAATGTTTTGCCATTTAGTGATTATCTTCATATTATCCAGCATTTTCTGTTGCACTGAAAACAGACTGACGTTCACATTTGAGTTAAGTGTTCGTCTTGGCCAGATTTAAGGTCCACCTCACACATTAACAGAGGCACGTCTGTTACATAATCGCCGCCTTTCCGTCACTGACGTTCTCATCGAGTGATTACATTGCAAAGTATGTTGGCGTGGCCGCGGTGGTGAAATATTATTAATCTTAAGAAAACCACTTTCTGAACGTCTTCCACCAGTGCAGCATCACCCAATCCAATGATTCCCAAAGTGTGGGCTGTGGCCCCTTGTTGGGCCGTGACGGTAGTGCAAGTGTGCCGTGAGAGGTCATTAAAATAAGTAAATAAAAACGTCTTTGATTTTCAATTTTGTAATAAAATTTAAGTGACCTAAGTGATTATTTAAAAAAATGTAATAAAAACAATCATGGTATTTAAATTACGCTACTTATTACATTGAAAATTACTAAATTACTGACCTAGTTTAATATAAAATATACATGGAAATATTTCATCTTAGTCTCGTGTGTTGATCAAAATTGTGATTAAAGGTTTGGGTGGGCCTCAGAATATTTTAAGGTTTCAAAGGTGGGCGTGGCATTCTTAAGTTTGGGAATGGCTGAGCTGATCAGCATGCGATTTTTCACATGCGGTAAATTTGAGACCTGATTTTTTTTTTTTTGCGACTTTTTCATTTTGAAACAAGTTGAAACGAGTATTTTGAGACTGTTGCGCAACTATTTTGCAGAAAAATGTCCCAAATCGACAGAAAAAACGTAAATAGACTGGAGAATTAATGCGACAATCGTGCGACTAATTTGCTACTTGCGACTGTCCTGCAACAGACATGAGAAATATATGTGGCATAGTGCAGTCGCCGGAAATTTTAAACTTTTTAAAAATTCCCGCGTGCAATTTTTTGACAACTTGTGACCATTCTGGGAGCCTGCGACTTTCGCAAGGCTTTTTTTTGCAAATAAAAAGCCATCCAATTTAGATTACCATCCAATTTAGCAAATTGGCTGCAAAGCAAAAAAAATCAAATGAGTATTCCCAATTAATTTACTTATGTTTTTCTCTCCAGTATGTGGTAGAAACGTCCTGGGTGTGTCACATCAGTACAGTCAAAATATAAATGTGGCGCCGCTCAGCAGGCACAGATGGCGACCTGACACGATTTCAAGGGTACTTAGCTTTTCGCTTAATGAACACGTGCACAGTTTTCAGCACCTACTTAAAAAGTTGTGTTTTAGCTGCTCAGAAATGATAAAGGAACACGTCAGCGTGAGTTCCTTTTATTTCCTTTACACAAGCATGTTTATGTGTGGTGTGGCATCAATAAGGGCACTGGCACCAAACCCACAGGAAGCGGACACGCAGCCGGCGTCTTGTTTGGCCCAACAAGGTACACTGTGTATTATTTGGAGAAGACGCTTCATTGTGTGTACATTGGCTAATTACACCGAGAGTTTCCCATCAGCTGTAATCAATCGGCTCATTCTTCATGTTTGTCTTGTAGTTCATGTGATTGCAGGTATGCACGGAATGTGTCTTTTCATTGGCTTAGTCAGAACCGGACGTCCACTGGGTCAGCTGGCAGTCTTGGCATATTTTTATTTTTTTTGGCTGTTAGTTTTCAGTCTGGCTGTGCTTGCAACTAAACTACAAAAATGAAAATGCTCAGCATGCTTTTTTTTTTCCTCCTCAAACAGCAGCTTTTTAAAATCGGCTTAAAAGTATCATTGCTTGTTACTGTTGCCATGTTATTGCCTCTTTTTCTGTCTCTGTGCTGGCAGGATTTCTCATAGTTAAGAGCTGATTTTATGAAGCTTAGTTGGGGTATTGGTTGCTGTTAAGAGGAAGAATTTACTGAGTTTTGTGGCTGTGGATTCAAGAGTAAATTATACTTTTCTTTAACAGTGCAATATGTATGGTAGGGGTGTAAAGGTACGCAAAAATCCCAGTTTGGTGTGTATCTTGGTTTTGAGGTCACGGTTCAGTATGTTTGTGGTACAAAAACATGTGACTGCGCACGTTGTGAAGCTGTATAATGGATTGCAGTATGAAGTAAATGACCTCGTATTATAATTTGAGAAACGTTTGTCTGTCTTTGTTCCCCGACTCCTCCCAGGTCCTTTGGCCAATTTCCACCAAACTTCATATGTGAGTTACGGTCAACCCCAGAATTGCCTTTTTAAGGGATTGTTTGGGCAAAGGTCAATGTTCTTGGGGTCAGAGGTCAAAATTTTGTTCTTTCACTCTGATGTCCACCAAACATGGCACATGTATGTAGGCAGGTTGTGGAATTGCCCAGGCGAGATCAAATTCACCAAAGGTCAGTCATTGGGGTCAAGGTCATGTCTGCCTGTCTGTTTGTGGGCCTACTCCTTCCAGGTCCTTTTGCTGATTTCTACCAAACTTGGTATGTCAGTGAAGGTTAACCCCAAATTTCCCTTAAAGAATTCATTTTGGCAAAGGTCAGGGAATTTGTGCACCAAATGTGGCACACACTTAAGGTGGATTCCAGAATTCCCCCTTCTGGGAATTCTGGCAAGGTCAGCCAGAGGTCAGTTATTTGGATGAAGGTCAAGGTCATTGGGGTCAGACTGCTGTCGCCCTTACTGTCTTCATGCCCACAAGTACTATTATCTAGTTAATAAAATCCGAGAAGGAATAAGAAATAAGTCAATACACCAATATTTAAATCTCTCCCACTTAACAGAGCTTAAAGTGGATGATGTGGGCTCTACTTTGACAACTGATTTCTGTAGAGTCCGACGGCTGCACTCCCACGCCCAGATCCAAAATAACACGAGGTGTGTCGAGTTAACATAAGCCGACTGTGTTGTTACACCCACAGTTTTCCCACTTTCCAAGTTTAAAACCAGGGAATAATTCCCGGTAATGGAAAAAACTGGATGATCTGTGACATGCAGTAAAACTGGTTTTGAGCCCAGTTGTGGCACAATTGTCATCTGCGCAACAGGTAGTTCATATTTTGTTCAGGAAATCTTGCACGTTATGAGAGCTGCATTTCATGTGTGGAAATGGAGTCAACAAGCACAAAAGCTTAACCCAGTTTGTTTTCCGAGGAGGATTTGTAATAGTATCCCATTACGGGTTTCACCACTTTGTTTGGACTTGCCAGGTTCCAGGGGCTTAGTTTTGGGCCAAGACCATTGGTTTGCAAGCTTCGTGCACCAGGTGAAGCCTTGCGCGCTGAAACTGATCTGAATGGATTGTGATGAAACTTTGATGGAGGTGTCAGGAAATGGCTTTTAATGCTAATAGTCTGTATGTGTAATTTAATGGGAAATGTAATTTATGAAATAATGTTTTATTGTGACCAAAAGTGCTTTAGTAATATTGTTACAGTAATAATTTTTGACAATGCAATACATTTAAGAACTGAAGAAGTCAGAATCGCCAAGTTTGATAACTTAATGCCTCTTATTATAATCTAAGACTCTGCTGCAGTCTGACTTTATAGGAATTTGTCAGTTGATTTTGTGGCATTGTCAGCGTTACTCAAAATCACTTCTGTGGCTCACATTACTGTCCACTGGCTGAAATTTCTGCCCTTGCAGGCATATTCATTGTTGGTGTAAAGACTAAACTTGGGTATTAAATTCATCTTTGAGAAGTTCTACTTGTCATTTTGGTGAGTCAGCCCCGAGAGCTCACTTCAGTTCCATTTGAAAGTTTGTCACATTTATACATTTTTTTTATACAGAAGCTGCAAGCAAGCTCCATTTGTTACAGAATCTGTCCATTTTTTTTCTAAAGAAGACAGTCATACTAGAAAAATGCATGGCATTAAGGGGCGAGCTGGAGTGACGTATATATGCAGGTAAAGCCAAAGTGATTACATCACATGTTTTAAAAAAAATAAATTAAAAAAAAGTACTTGCTGTCTTTTGAAACAGACTACATTTAATGTTTTTAAAAAAATGGATTTTAACAGTGGATTTTCTTTAAATAGAACTTCAATTTTCAATATCATTGAATAGAAAAACAAAAGTAAAAAACAAACACATTTAATCTGGAAAGAGTTAAAACTGACCTCAAGCCCCCCCCCTCTCCACTCAAGGTCACACCTTCAATGCTTTTTGCTGCAGGGAGGAGAGTGCCAGAGGGAGAAAAAAAAAACACTTTTCAGTGAAATAAACCATTCATTTCTCAATGAGTCACAGTGGTTATGGTTGCAAACTTGGTGGAAAGCTTTTTTTGTTTTGTTTTTAAATCAGTGTGGTTGAAGGCCTAACCGGAGTTTAACTGCTTAAACTGCTGTGACGTCAGCAGAGCTCTGGAGTCACAGCGACGCACACGCTGACTGCTGCTGGGCTCGCACCACAAAATGAGAGCGTTTTTCAAAACGGAACGCAGCGCCACGAAGCCGTGGAGCATAATACGAAATGACAGACGTTTTTCTATGGTCCAAATAAATCGCAACGGTCAACGTACAGGGTTGGGTTATCGTACAGCCTGTACAAAATGGTGACAAACAAATAAGCGTACAGCGTAGAAAAATAAATACCCGTGCGGCAATTAAAAATGAAAGAGTACACCTTTAAACATGAACAAACCACACAAGTGTTTTGTGTTGAAAACATACCTTTTCACAGACGTACAAATAAATTCCCACTCAACACACTAGTAAGTAATTAAAACATTGGTAGCAATCAAGCCTCCGAGTGCTCTACTCTGTTTAGGAGATCATGTTGTATGAAATAAATAGTTTTTTTCCCACAAATTTGTTGTGAATTGAATGAACGAGCGTGAACGGGGCGGCCACCCGGGAAGTTACAGACATCCACCGTATCGTTAAAAATAGCAAAATGACGCTAGCGTCCTTAAAATAAGGCATTTCTCACATACAAAGCAATTGTCACAGGTGAGTGGAACACTCGGAGGCTCGACTTGCAACAATGTTTAACTGTGACGATGGTGCTAAAAAAAAAAAGAAGAAAGAAGTGAATTCATTAGTTTCGATGAGTTAACTTTGTCATTGCATCTAGTATAGTACCAGTACAGCTAAATCCGGTTTTACATCCAACTAGAAGTGCAAATACTAGATTATGGTGCTGCTGGATCAGTTTTGCAAGTTCTATGAATATATGGGAATCATTCAGGCTTTGTGGGTGGATTGTTTAAGCACTGGCACCGTGGTAGTGGGCTTGAAGCACGTGGGGACAACATCCTGGGCCAGTGACGGGTTGAATATGTCAGTGAAGACCTCACAGTTGTCAAGAGTCTAGAGCACGCCTAAGGGCCAGCAGCCTTGCATGCGTTGACCCTGTTCAGTGCAGATTATACAGCAGAGGTGGCGAGTCTGAGGGGCTGATTGTCTGGGGCGGGGCCAGCTTTGATGGCTGGTGTTGTGTTGAGCGTAGAAGTTGCTGAGCTCGTCAGAAGGCGAGGAGTCATTGATTAGGGGGGTTGTGTTCACTATCGTGATGGTTTTGATGCCTCTCCACATGCGTCTGGGAGTGGTTCTCGAAATCCTCCTCGATCAGCAGCTTGCGTTTGGAGAGTCTGATGCCTGTTTTCGGGTTCACTCTGTTAGAGCTGTAGGCCTCCGCATCACCGGATCTAAAAGCAGTGTCACGTGCCTCCAGCAGGATTCGAACTTCCCTGTTTAGCCGAGGAACTTAGCCTTTAAAGTGTCTTTTAGAATAAGGCCGGTGTGTTTGTGTGAGGGAGCCTTGTTTCTTCTCTGTCCTGTCAGATTAACGCCGTGTTTGAAGCCACTCTTCAGTTCTGACTGTATTTAGGTCATAACAACTTGAACGAGCGTTCCTGGTTTCCGCTGAACATGAAGGTGGTTCGGTATTGGCCTGTAACCTTTTGAATGTTGTTAGGAAACACAGCAGCAACGACTGTGTGCACCGTGTTATATTGCTATTTCACCTTTATTAAAAAAAAAAAAAAAAAATCCTTGTTTCACATCTCGTCTGTGTTTGAGGGAGCAGACGTATTAGGAAATGTGCTCGTTTCTCTCCTGACTCATCGTGCGAACGGATTTCCTCGGCTTAACCTGCTGTTGCCCTTGTTGTCTTACTGACACACAGAAGCAGAGAATGGCAGCGACGGTCGTTTCGGTGCTCTGCAGCCTCCGGCTGATTTCACTGAAGAGTGCAGGACCAGGAGGCGACGTGGAAGAGCAGCATGCTGTTCCGTTGCAGTTTGAACCGGGCGATGTTGCTGCGGACTGAAGGAAAACGGGAATCCTCTAGATTTAGCTCCGCTTATGTAACCCGTTTTGATGGATTTTCTCTGTCACTGCAGCACACACTGAAGGCTGCAAATCTGACTAGATTGCGATCTCATTGAGACCACGGTGTTGAACCATAACAGCAAAGGCAGTGTGTCATTAAAGTAACCCAACAAAAATAGGCCACCCACGTTGTTGGTGTTGGGTGGGGTTGTGGAAACCAGCGGCTTAGGTGCCTTTATTGGCGAGGAAAGGTTTACTGATGTTGAGTTTGTGGACGATGCTGTGATTTTTGCAGAATCAAGGAATGCCTTGATTGCAGCACTTCAGAAGCTGAGCCGGAGTGTCCGGGTTTGCGATTGTCCTGGATGAAGACTAAGATCCAGGCTTTAGTGACTTCCTGGCCTCGGCCATCAGCAGCGTAGCAGTACGCGGTGAAAGTGTTGAACTTGTGGAGACACTCGTGTATCTCAGCACTGACATTCATGTCTCTGGGTCGTCGATCTTTGAGATGGAGAGAGACGCCTGGGAAGAGCTCATGGGTCATAAGGTTGCTTGAAAGAGGTGTTTGGTGATGCCGATATCTTTGCAGGAGAACGATGGTCCAGGTCTTTAGGGTCCTGGTGCTTCGTGTCTTACTGTATGGTTATGAGACTTTGATGCTAACCAGCGACCTAAGGCGACGACTAGATGCCTTTGGTGCTAGGTCTCTTTGTAGGATCCTCACTGGAATCACTTTGTGTCAAACAAAGCGTTGCTTATGGAGATGTGAGGGAACATCAGCTATGACACTTTGGCCATGTGTCTTCTTTCTCTGGGCACGATCAAGCACACAGGTGCCTCAGTGATGAGGTCCCCAGAAAGTGAAAAAAGTAAGAAGGACGCCCACATATCACCTGGCTTATACTGGTTTTGACGGCGAAAGCCGCTTAATGAGTACAAGAAGAAATAAGTGGTTCTCAGCAAGAAGCACAACAAAAACGCATAAGCTCGAGCCATTTTTATTTATCGATTTATTTTCCCTCAGATAATGATGTATGCAAACTCCTGCACACGCAGCAAAAACGTGTTATTTCTGTGTTATGTGTGTTTTATGTTCATAAATAATCCCACTGATGCAGATCAGTTTGTGTTTGGTGAATTGGTAAATCTGTCTTGGTAATAGAA
>OMMV01203172.1:0-12836 GCA_900302635.1 Chatrabus melanurus
TTAGACTTATTGGGTTTTACCTTATCTTATGACGGAATGCAAGGCTCTCGATTTACCAGTTGATTTACACTCATATGGTAATGAGCTTTGGGTAATGACCGAAAGAACAAGGTCGCGGATACAAGCGGCGGAAATGAGGGTTCTCCGTCGGGTGTCTGGGCTTACACTCAGGGACAGGGTGAGAAGCTCGATTATCCGTGAGGGACTTGGAGTAGACACCGCTGCTTCTTCATATCGAAAGGAGCCAGTTGAGGTGGTTCAGGCATCGGGTGAGGATGCTCCTTGGTCCTCTCCCTAGGGAGGTCTTCCAGGCATGTCCAACTGGGAGAAGGCCCCGGGGAAGACACAGGACATGCTGGAGAGATTATATTTCCCAGCTGGCTTGGGAATGCCTCGGGATCCCCCAGGAAGAGTTACAGTTCTTGGCCGAAGATAGGGAAGTGTGGGCGGAGCTGCTTGGTCTGCTGCCACCGCGACCCGGACCCAGATAAGCAGAAGAAAATGAATGAATGAATTATTGCATTCAGTTGCACCCACCCTGCTCTGTGTACACCTGATTCTGGCAGATCTCAGAAGTGAAGCAGACTAGGTCCTGATCAGTATTTGGATGGGAGACCTCTTAGGTAGACCAGGGGCTGTGTGTGTTTCTCTATGTAAAATTGGACTTGCGTCAGGAAGAGCATCTGGCATAAAACCTGTGTCAAGTCCCAATGCAGATCTGTACTTGATCTGCTGTTGTGTAGCCGAAAGACAAACAACATTTTTGTTTTCAGCTGCTAAAATACCCTACATGGTAAAGATCATAAATCTGTTCTGCATGCAGGTGGTTGCTACAAAAAAAAAAAAAAAAAATTAATTGAAAGGAAATTTCAAACAAAACGTGGTGGGGTACAAGAAGGTATTTTTAAAATTATAAAATGGGAGTTAGAGGGGTGGTGGAGGGAGGGAGAGGTTTTCTCATCTAAACTATTTAGGGGAAGGAAAGGGTTCAAATTAGAGATGAGAAAAAACAGAAGGGATTCAAATCAAACCATAAAATAAGATTAAGGTTGAAAAAGGTTGGGATTATAGATGTGGAGAGGGAAAGGAATAACGGGAAAGGACTAACTAAGATGCAAGAGACGGTGTAGAAGGTGGGCTAAGGTCATATCACCATTTTTCATGAAAAACAATAGGCTCTACTGTGTTTAATCGACCAAACCATTTTCTCTCCCCTCATTTACATTGCAAGGTTGACCAGCTGGCTCTGATCTCCAAACGTCTGGACCTAAAGTATTCAGAACCAAACTCTGTAAAATGATTATGCAATGTGTTGGTACCCATCCTAAAGTTAGACTTAGGCAAGGAAAGTATAACCCCATCTGGAGGTTGTGTACTGGCCTTAATGTTTCTTTGATCAAATAGTTTGTTCCTAATTCCAACAACCTCTCTTATTGAATTATAACATGAAATGGAATGCATTTTTTAGAGCTTTTCCATCAGATGGAGACACTCAAAGTGCTTTACAATGATGCCTCACATTCACCCACACACACACACACACACACACACACACACACACACACCGATATCAGTGTTCTGCCATGCAATTCACACAGCTGCATACAGGAAGCAACTTAGGGATAAAGGACCTTGCTCAAGGGCACCTCAGTGAGTTTCCTGTATGTATCCTCTGGTCACAAGCCAGCCTCTCTAACCTTCAGGCCACAACCTCCTAATTAGAAATACATACAATTGGATAATACAAATATAAATCCAAAAGTACTTCAAAAAAGGCAATCAAGTCTTAAAAGGACTTAGACATGGGTTGTACCTCTCCATTTCAGCGGTATCAGGAGCACCATGCCCCAATTCAAAATGTGACAATTCTTAAATCAAATATTACTATATTACTTATGTAATACTACTAATATTATTAATATTAAATATATGTAAAATAGGGAAAAGTTGTTGTTTGCCTTCCATCTGCCCCCAGTTACTTGGGGTTGCCAGTGGATCCAGTGGAGTTCCACATTAGGATTTGGCACAACTTTATTTATCCCACTAGGTGCAATTTCTTCAGAGTAGCTGATCAATACCATTTTTCAGTAAATCAAACGACATCCAACATACATGCTAAGCAATAAGAATGGAATTATGTACACCTCAAAAGAAATCAATACATTAAAAGCAGTTCACAAACTTAAAAGACCTTCAAAAGGTCACATAAAAACTGCGACAATTTCAACACTCTAACCATGAATGACACACTCTTTCTAGTCCAGGCACATAGGGAGTTATTACGGGGATATTGACCTGGGCACAGATGTAGGCTAGGAAAAATCTAAATTAATTTTTGGAGGGCGCCAGAGTCGATGATCAATGGAGCCATCATATTGGATAAATCTAATATGGCCACCAGTCGCCATTTGATTTTCTAATAACTTCAAAACCAAACGTCATAGGATTATGATTGAGGGTCCTTTATATAGGTTTTTGACCTCAGGGAATCCAAATCTGCACTCTGCTATGCCATAAATTAATGTAAATAGGCTTATTTAGTGGCTGAAAGCATATTTTGTCCAAATTAAATTGATTTTAGTGAGCTATTGGGGTTATGGCACAGATGTATCTACAAGCATGACTGGAGCCCAGCAACTGGCGGCGATCTTGGATTTCTCTAATATGGCTGCTCAAGTGATTGCTAACTTGGCCCCCTCTGAAAATGAATTTAGTTTGTTCTACTCTATATCTGTGCCAAATTTCTGTCTATTTCTATCTGTGCAAAACGCCCTAATGTCTCCCTAAAATCAATTTAATTTGGATAAAATATGCTTTCAACCACTACATCAGCAAATTTACATGCATTTATGTGAAAACAGAGTGCAGTTTTGGATTCTTTGAGGTCAAAAATTATTTTTAAAAAAATCAATCTTTAATTATGATCCTATGCCTTTTGGTTGTGATGAGAAAATCAAATGACGACTGGCAACCATCTTGGATTTGTCCAATATGGCGGCTCCAATGATCGATGACTCTGGCACCCTCAAAGAATGAATTTAGTATGACCTGGCCAACATCTGTGCCAAATTTCACACTTATAGACAAAGCTGCACAATAATATCCCTAAAGGCCCAGATTATTCACTATATCAATGCTTCATCGAAAATCAATAATTAACTTTTTCATTTTAGAAACATTTACATCGAAGAAATTATAATCACACCACCTAGTGAAATTAGCAAGCACATTGGTATGCTCTCACTGTTGACTCTGAAGAAGGGATAACAGAGCAGAGCATAACATGTATCTGTCTAGTCACTCCCTTTTGGCTATCTTTGACGGATGTGTGACATAAATGACGTTTTGCTGCATTCATGTCCTTTGTGAGTCTCCACACAGACCGGCTAAGTGTGTATTTCACACAGAAAAGGCAGGAGCTCAGATATGGACATTTGCGATATACTTTACGGAGGTCTAAAACAAGCCATACCAGATGTTAATGTTACAGCAAATTCAACTTGTACATTCATAAATTATTGGGACATTGTTAATGAAATCAGGTCAGGTCTGGAAGCATGCACTGGTACTGTGTGTCGCTACAACCAACGCCACCTTGGGTCCTGGATGGCAAACATCCAGGCAGATAACCGATCCATCCCCATCTCTGGAAAGTAACTAGCTATCTGTGTCACAGTGCACGCTCTGAGCACGTCCCTGGTGTTACTGTTTTTGTTACATACCTTTTATGTTAATTTCCTTATTATGTTCCCTAGTGTATCCTCTTCCGTGATGCTCTTATTTTTGAAGCGCCTGCCCCTTACGTATTTGTTCAGCTTTACTTCCGGTTCATGTACACACTTACTTCCTAAATTATGGAATTGGGCATTAATTAACCATACACAGTCCATCACTCCAGCGCCAAAACGTTGAGCTCCAATGCCAACCTTCCTGCATTTATTTCCTGTGTTTGACTCCTCGTGGCCGACTTTTGTATTCTCTCCTTGTTTTCTGATTTTTGCCGGGGCTCTCTGGACGCTGCTGCATGGTATGCTTGCTAACAGTGTTTTGACTCTCTGCTTTGTTTCTTAGATTGCCGTTTTGCTCATTCCTACCCACACACTATTGGCCCGCGGACTGCCTTTGCTGTGTATTCTGACCCATCGCCTGTCTAACTGGATTACTTGCTTGCTAAAGTCTTAAAGACCCAGTCACACTATGACGTTTACCTCAGCAGTTGGTGAACGTGGTGAAAAGGAGAGAAAAGTGGCCAAACGTCAGCAAAAATCATGTTCCCAGAATTTGGTAGTGAACCTCAAACACAGCACGGCATTCCACACCATGATGCTAGTGGAAGCCAGGAGAGGCAGGTGTTAACCAGTGTGCCATTAGAACAAGCTGGACCTTCTCTTCTCTGCGTTGGGGTCTCCAGCCGTGCTTTTCCCGTTGCAATATGCCACAGTAAAGTGAAACATGGCCGACCCGTTGGCCTTCCAGTGACCTCATGATTCCAAAGCATCTCTCAATTTTAAAGTCTGATGACCCAGAGACATGAATAGCACTGCTGAAACAAGTGAATGTCTCTATAACTTCAATACTTTCACCACATACAGATAAACTTCTGATGGGCAAGTCTAGGAAGTCATCGAAAGTCTGGATCTTGGTCTTGATCCATGAGCATACAATTCCAATAATATGAAACTATAAAAATGTGCTTTTGAGCATTACACCCTATTCAGGCATCACTGATTTGATTTTTAACCAAGGAGACCTAACAGAGACCAATCATCTTTCTTGCAAGACTAGTTTCACTATTTTAAAAAAGTGGCTGAAATCTATGTTTTACAGTTTTAGTGGAGGTGGGATTGGATATAGAAGAGTGTATGATTTTTGGGTTAGCTGTAGTGACTGCAGTCATGGCAACGTAGGAATTAATGGTGATGCCCACAAGTCTTGCTCTGTCATCCAGCATTTTTGCCATATAGGTAAACTTTGTATTTTAGTTGTTTGCCTGCCAGGGAAGGGACAGGGGTGCATGCTAATGTGGTGTACCAGGGCTCCAAACATGGGAAAACAAAAAACGGCTTTATTCGTTCACTGATGTAGCTGCTGTGTATTTCCCTCTGCAGAGGTTGCCTCGCAGCCAATCCCGATCTCTCAACTTCCCTCAAGAAGACCTCTGAAGATTCACATCCCCTCTAAGCACAAAGAAGTAATGAACAAAAACTGCAACCTATTTTACCAAGTGCAGCCCCATTCTGCTACTTCACAGCAGCTTACTGTCAACACACCCACTGCTGAATTTCTGCCTATGATATGCCAATCCATGGTAGTTTCTCAGTCTGCAAATAAAAGCCTTCCATGTCTCGGTGACTGACAAGTCTGAATATTTCCTTCAACTTGTTTTCTTGTCACAGCCGTTCGCCCCTGCTGTGCTGCTGAATTTCTTTACGCATCAAATCCTTTGTGAGTATTGTGATGCATTCCAAAGTCTAAGTCAGGTAAGTGTGAATATTACTGCGCAGCCTAACTCAAAGCTGTGTGTTTCGTGTCAGTGGGGTTTCGCAGGGAGCCAGTAGCTGCCAATCTTTGTTGTTGTGTTTGACAGTCCCCCCCGCTGGCCCCCTCTTTGTTATTTATAGCCTCCTCCACTGGTGACGCAACTCGCTACTACTGGAATAGAGCAAAGAATTAAGTGTTGATTTTAATGCAGCAGTCTGGTGGATTATGAGGCCTAAGAGGCTGCAGCTGCAGACTGTGACATCACGACTTGCACACGCCAGCCAGGTCCCCTACTCCTCCTGAAGAGTGAGACCGGACAACTGGGGGCATCGTGGTGGGCGAGGGACCAGGCTCAGTGAGGAAGAGTTTAAGCATGGAGTTTACAGCTGTTCTAAATCCACAGCCAGCAATAACACCCATAAACAGAAATTCATCCTATAAATACAAGCAATAAATGTGATTTTGTATCTGATTACAAACAACTTTTTGTCTTTCCAAAAACAATGTGCTTTTAATCATACTGTAATCTGTAACGTAATGCCTGTATGCAAACTGTAATGCCTGGGTGGTTGCCACCCAGGACCCGAGGATGCAATGAAGTACGACACCAGCGCATGCTCCCAGACGTGACTTGACACTGTAATAATTTGAATGTTTATGTAGCCTAGTTTTAGTCAGCAAAGTTACAACTCTGGGACTGAGTAAAGTAAGGATTGTGAAGTGGGATGGGGATTATCAAACAGTTCTGAGTGGTTTAGCAAACTAATTGAAATTCAGAATGAGGAATCCCAGACTGGAAATGCAATGATGAAATACATATATAAACAGTACCATTGGGGATTTTGTCAGTTAGCACCTTTGTAAACTTGATCCTCTGTGAGAGTAGCAGCTTTAAAGTCAATACACACACACACACACACACACACACAGGCATACTGGTGATGGGGTTAAGAGCAGTGCAGCTATTGTGGCTTTGCACTTGGGGGGCCTTTGGCTGCAATAACCTTGATCTTAACCTTGGCCAATAAATAAATAAATAAATAATAAATAAAAAAATCCCTTTTTGGAAGTTACTGGGTGTAGATGTACCTGCATGCAAATTTTGGTAACAATGGCATGAATAATTTTACCAGTATGGTGGATTATAACTTGGTGGCCTTTCACCCCAATGATCCTCACCTTTTCAACACGTCCATGCTGTGACTGTCATTGGTTGAAGGTGTTTCTGTGTACAATTTTGATGAATAACATTGATAGTGTGGTGTAAACATTTGATGGCTGTAGGATGAAATAGTGATAGTGTGGTGTATAAATGCACTCTTGTGACCTTTAACTCAAATGACCTTGACTTAACTGAAAAGTAACTCCAATACCGGGAATAAGTTTGGCGATGAACATACAGAAGACCTGACAAGATTAATAGCACAAGCAGACAAACAGTTCATGGATCAGAATATTGTTAAATTTGCATTTTAAAATGTTTTATCCTGGGCTTGACATTAAACTTCAGTCTGTAGATAACTTCTTTTGTGGGGTAGGTGGCGGGATTGACACTCCAGCCAATGTAAAGTGCTTTTTGAAGAAGGCTGCACATATTACGAAGAGGATGTTGGAAAGCTTGTTTGCTCCTAATCCCTGTAAAAGAAGTAACCGCCTGAGACTACCAAGGGTATTGCCTGTGGAAGGTGGTGACTGATGCGATGCTGCCCAGGTCCAAATGTGAATTGGTTAATGCAGGTGGGGACCTGGAAAATGATTTCTTTCAGCAATGATGACCACGTTACACTGTTGTCAAGGGAGCTTGGAAAGCATTGCATTGCAGCGGCAGCACTCTCTGAGGTCTCAGATCTTGTTTGATGCATACACCTACTTTGGTCTGGTCATTCCAGTAGTCTGCATACTGAGGGAGTGGCAGTTGCTGTGTCATTGGTTCCTTCCAATGGTGTGAGATAGGACCCTGCCAATGAGAGTATTGAGGCTCACCCTCGCCACTCTTTGGGTGTCTTGTCTGTTGTCTAAGTGTAAGCTCCTACTACAGAGATTGATGTCTCGTTGAACTTCAATGGGTGACATACAACTGCCCCAGTGGTGACACTCTACTCTTCTGGCCATGAGTGACGTCAATATGACCAAAGACACTGACAAGGCTGGTTACGAGGACTGTGAAAATGGGTCAAAGGTCAATGTTCCTTTGCTTCTTGTCTTTGCAAAAACTCAAAGACTATGAGTGGCTGCATCCTGGTTTCAGCATCCAGAGCAGCACAGCTGGACATGGTACTTCTGTACTGGTAGTGTAGCCAAAAAGATCCATCATGTTCTCGTGTGAAGATGCTGGAGACTTCTGCAGAACTACAGGGTCTATAGAAGGGCCCAGTTTGTGAACTCTGACTAGAATTTTGCTGTACTCACCCTAATGATTTGCTTGAAGTCCCGCAGACTGGTGTTTGCTTGGTGTACCACAATTAATATGGCTAGACTTCAAGATCAAACTGTTTTGCAGGAGTTTTAATGCAGTCTGGTTGGAGGACTTGCAAGCATGAACCCCACAAGTGATGTGAGTGGAATAGGAGGGTTCTTTTGTGACAAGACTAAGGGCCTGATTTACTAAGATCCCATATAACAAGTACTAAATTGCGTGTGCATTCTAAAATTTTGCACGTTGGGTTGGTGAACATTTTCCGGGTGATTTATTAAGAATAAGTACGCAAATGACAGTGGGTGGGTAACATGGCATAGACAGCCATATTTAAATGAGGATTTTGTTTGTGCTAATGACCATAAGTGCAAAATGAAATTCAATCAGCCACTTGCAGGTATGCGCAAAATAAGACAAACACACACATTTTAACTGAAAAAGTTATTTATAGGATATTTACCAAATGAATGTGCCTTGAAAATAGTTTGTCTGCTATTTCACTGGAGGTGCATGGTGTGTGGCACAAGCCCGAATTCCGCACCGCTGCCATGCCCCCCCGCTGTAAATCAATTCAGTGTCCATTCCTTGTGTCTGTATACTGTGGTGAGCTAGGATATCCTGAATAATAATAATAATAATAATTATTATTATTATTATTATTAAATTGTCAGTTTAAGGCAACAATCTTCAAATGCGCGTTCCCGTGATGGGGTGCTTTTTAGGGCACAGGTACTGACTCCAGTGCTAATATAATCTCTTCATGTTTCCATAACTGGAGAGGAAGTGACATAGAATGAGAATCATACAGATTTGTATATGTTTTACTCGAAGCTGAAGCTGTCCACGGCATGGGTGCTGTAACAGCAGTTTCTGGTGTGCATGTCTGCATCCAAGTGATATGGAGTTTGCATACGTTTTTATACACGCAACTCTTTAGCAAATCAGGCCCTTAGAGAGCTAGCATGGATCACATTGGAGATGGGAGTGTTCATGGAAAGAGGTGTTTCATCTCAGAGGTCATTCTGATTATCATCCAGAGGAGTCATAAGGCATGGCTTAGTGACAATGTTGAGCTGTATTGGATGCTGACAAAGCAGGCTGTGATGGCACTGAGAGTACATATGATGGTATTTGTTGGAGGAATCTGTGAGCAAGTGACACACCATCTGTGGTCTCATAACTGTCGGCCTGCTTACAGAGGAATTAAAGCAGTACATGTAAGCAGTACAAACACCTCTGTGTTTTCATGGACTGAGAGTTGGGTAAGGTTGTGGAGTCAAGCGATTTAGGTGCCTTTGTCAGTGAGGAAAGGCTCACGGACTTTGACTTTGAGGATGATGCTGTGATATTTGTGGAGTCAATGAATGCCCTGATTGCAGTTTTCGCTTGAGGAGCTGAGTGAGGAGGCAGAGCATGGCAACAGCAGCGGTCCTGCATCAAGACGAAGATCCAAGTTTTCATCGACTTCCTAGACTCAACTGTATCTGTATGTGGTGAAAGTGTTGAACTTGGTGAGTATCTCTGTCAGCTCAAGATGTCCAGAGATGTCTGAGAAGAAATGTTTGGTGATGGCGATATCTTAGCAGGAGAATGAAAGTCCAAGTCTTTAGATTCCTGGTGCTTCCAGTCTTACTGTATGATTGTGAGATTTAGACTCAAACCAGTGACCAAAGGGGACACCTGGATGTCATTGATAATTGGACTCTCCAGAGAATTCTTGGGTACAGCTCCAATTACTATGTGTCAAATAAGTAGTTACTTAAGCAGACTCAGATGAGGTGTACAACTTGGTGCTGCTGGTTTTTGCTCAGTTGGTTTTCACCCATGCGGTTTTCACCCAACTTTTTTTTTTTTTTTTGTGGAGGGATATTCTTCAGGGTTAGGGTTGAGGTTATGGCTAGGGTTAGGGGAAACCTTGAGGAGAAACCTTGCTTCATAAATTAAAAAAAGAGTTGTCCCTGCAGTTTGGGCCAAAACCGCCTCGACCAAAACCACCTCGGCCAAAACCATCTGGGCAAAAACCATGGAAACTATACTACTTGCATTGTGAAGGATCATCAGCAACAACAACACAGCCATGTGGGGAGCTTCTCTGAACATGATCCAGTGCACAAGTGCCTCAGTGCTGAGGACCTCAATAACTGAAACAGGACAAGGTGATGACTACATATTACCTGGCACTACCTAGACTACCGGCAACAGTTGGGAGGTGGGGATGGACAGGTGGTCTCCTCGGGTGTTTGCCAATCAGGGCCCACGCCAGTTGTTTACTTTGGTGGAAGCAGTCCATGCCCCCAGACCTGATCTCATATTTCATCAAGCAAACAGAAAACATTTATGATTAATTTCATAATACACCCCAGAAAAGGTGAATCATTCTCACCAGAGGGAAGAAGGAACACTCTATATAACTGCCTGTTGTTTAATGTCAGAGGTAAAACATCAACGCCAAATCTGATCATAATGTTTAATGAGGAAATTAAAATTTAATATGCTCACCCATTAGAGCACATGTCTCTGCCAAAACCTCCAAAACACATTTGAATTTTGTCCACCTCAGAAGGTACCCTGCCACAGCCATACATGTGTGTTAACAGTCAAAACCTTCATGTCCTTTCAGTAGAGGTATGGGAAGGATTACAATTAGGTTTAGTGTTAATGACAGTCACAAAACTCTCAGAAGTATTTTTGTAGAAAGCTGAAATCCCTGCAGCATGTGTTCATAATAATAATAAGAAGAAGAAGAATAGTAGTCATAGTAATAGTAGTAGTTGTATAGTGATTTACTAACAAATTGCTACACCATAAAAATACAGCCAAACAGTAAAACACACAGAGACACAATGAGACATATATAATCAAAGTACGAGCATTAACAATAATACCACGGCATACAAAGCAACCACATTAAAGCTGTAAAAATTAAGAATAAAATTATGGGTACAGATTTCACAATGTGCGCTTGCTGGCATTGACAGTGACAACAGGATCTGACAATGAGAATGTAGCAGTATTTTATGTCATAATGAAGAAATGACTCAGTTCAGCAGAGATATACCATCATCAAATCTGACATTTTACTTATTTAATGAATTCTGGGTGGAAAAATTAAAAACTTCAAAAAAACAAACAAACACAGCTCTGTGACTGACAAAAATGCAAAAAGTGACAAAAGAGGTCATCATGGATACAGGAACTGAAACTCACCCAACAGTTTCAAATAAATAAATAATTAAATAAATAAATAAAAGTGGGCGGCACACTTAAATATGGATGTGCACTAGTGTTGATTTTCAAATTTAAAAAAGAGCTAAAGGAATTGACAATTAGTGTTAACTTATTGAAAACATCTTGGAGGTGCAGTTAATTTTAAGCAAAAAAATGATGCACATTTATTTTTTGATTTTATAATTTACTTATTTTATTTTAAAAATATCCAAACCCCTAAACCCTGAGCATTCCACAGGCATTGATATGAAGGATACTACTGCACTGGAATCACTGTAAAAAAAATTCCGTTGTTTTTACGGAAAAAAACTGGCAGCTGCAGTTGCCAGAATAATTCTGTAAAAAATACAATAAAAATATGTAAACACCTTTACAGAACACCACCAATAATGTTGTAATTTTTACAATACATATCATTTGCAGAGTGAACACCATTCAATGAGATTTTGTTGTGCTGCTCCGATTTTGCTCAGGGCTACAACAGCAGGTTTGGCATGGGATTCACATGTTGATCTGGTTTTTCCTAACAGAAATCCAACTGTATAAGAAAAACAGGACTTAAGCAGCCTTGAACCTGGGGTATGTTGCTTGGGAGGCAAGCGCACTTACTGTTTGCACCACTGTGCTGTTGCATTGAAGGAAATACTCTCAAAATATAATGAATTGTATTTCATATTAACATATTTTTTACTGTATTTGTACAAAGTATGTTAATATGAGGCGTTCTGAAAAAATCATGTCTGTTTAGAATTGAGTAGGCTATATATCAATAGGATAAAATGGATTCTGCAGTTCATTACATTTTCAGAGTAATTTGCCCTACCTGACAGAACATTGGCGCAAGCAGTTAGTGTGCTTACTTTCAAAATAGAATATCTCTGGTTCAAGGCTGTCTGTATCCCATTCTGCCTTTATTAATTGTTTTGCAAATTACAAGTATTTTCTGGAAAGGTATTTACATATTTTTACTGCATTTTTTACAGAATTATTCTGGCAACCACAGCTGCCAGTTTTTTCCATAAAAACAATGGAATTTTTTTTTACAGAGTATGGTCTCCATTGCAGTTAATAAACTGTCAAATTTAGAAGTTCACAATAATCTATCTGGAGTAGGCAGTTCTCAAAAACTGAGTGACTGTACAAGAAGGAGACTAGTGAGGGAAGCCAATAAGAAGATCTTTGTCTGGTTGCTGCCGTTCGGGGTCCCCACACCACATCATCCATCTCCATCTCACTCTGTCCTCTGCATCTTCTTCTGTCACACCAACCACCAGCATGTCCTCCCTCAGCATATCCACAATCCTCCTCTTTGGTCTCCCTCTTCTACTCCTGCCTGATGGCTCCATCCTCAGCATCCTTCTCCCTATATACCCTGGGTCCGTCCTATGCACGCGTCCAAACCATCTCAGTCTCGCTTCTCTGACTTTGTCTCCAAACCGTCCTCCCTGTGTTGTCCCTCTGATATGTTCATTCCTAATCCTGTCCATCCTCATCACACCCAAAGAAAATTGCAGCATCTTCATCTCTGCCACCTCCAGCTCTGCCTATATATATATATATATATATATGTGTGTATATATATATATATGTGTATATATATATATATGTGTATATATATATATATACATATATGTGTGTATATATATATATATATACATATATATACATATACATATACATATATATATACATACATATATATACATATATA